>JZKD02S0371693.1:519107-540224 GCA_000966675.3 Picea glauca | reverse complement strand
TTCATGTTTATAACACTGGTTTTCACAGTAAAGACTTGCTGCCATTAAGATTAATGATTCGAAGATAAAATTGAGAGAAAATTGTTAATAATTTACAATAACTGATTCACCCCCCCCTCTCAGTTATTTCATACCTGTAACAGAAGGAGTACATTCCTTGGGCTGGGTAGGTCAAGAGGAAGAGAGTTGGTGGAAAATCAGGATAATTGTAGGAGGATATCAGTGGGTTGTTGGTTTTATGAGTTGTGAGTGGATCGTGAGAGACCACCCTCTTTTGTGGATTACTAACCTAAGCTCATGGGTGACTGACCATTGATATTTGGAATAATCAATCTATGGTCGGGTGGAACATCCATCCCAAGCATCTCGTTGCACAACTTTTGTTTAAATATAAGTGTTTTATCTTGTCGCTGAGTTATTTACATGTGTTATTGTTGTGCATGAACTCTGTGTAAATGTGAATGATTTATATGTTGATGTAATAAGTTGTTTAGTTGCATTTCATGTTGATTATTAACATGTTGTATATGCTTCTGTTTATGGTTGTAGACAATACCTAAATCTATTTTAATTTGTAGTTGAAAGCTACAGGAAATTAGTTAACTATAAATGAATCAATTTAGTTAGTAGAAATTTCAATTTTTTTTAGTATTCTGCATCGTAATGTCCCTTAGATGGGTTGCAGGATGTTACATTATGGTATTAGAATTTCTAGTTCAAACACCGGGCTTGTATGGGCTCACACTAGAGTGAATTGGTGAAATTCGTTGTTGCAAATTTTTCTTGCGACATATCTGGGAAAAAAATAGAGAATTCAAAGAGAAATTCCCAAATCCGTGAGCAAAATACAGGTTTAAATGACCCCAGACTATCTAAGAGGTTCCATGGAGCCAATAGGTAAAGTTCCATATTGAAATTCAACCTGGAATGGTTGAAATTCGAGTTTTAATGGCTTCTGGTAAAGTTGCAGGAAGTTTGGTGAATCAACGATTGAGATTCGCCTTGATAAATTTAAAAACTCATAAGGTTTCGACTGTTTGAAAGGTTGGGTAAATCAATGGCTAGGATTCATTTCGGGGGTTGTGAAACGGATGAGATCGACGGTCTAGATCAATTGGAGAAATGTCGAAAATTTACTAAGTGTTAAAGTTCACCAAGAGAAATCGTTGATGACCAATGGTCGGGTCAGTCGAAAGGGAGAAGAGTTTGGTTCGGCCATAAGACATATCTGACTGTTGATGGTCGATGGTCAGGGGTTGGACGAATCCACCAAAGTGTTTTCAATTGCCAATGGAAGTCATCAATGGTTGATGGGTTGGTGGTCGAGCATCGATCGATTTAGCGCAGTGTTTTTAATCAAGAAAGAGAAGTCATTGATGACCGACATGTCGATGGTAGTGTGTCGACCGATTTGACAAGGTGTTTGGGTCGTCCAAGAGAATCAGTCGATGGTCGATGGGGGAGAAAAGAGGATGATGTCATCATCATCCATGTGTCATTCCACGCCACCCAATTTGATACCTTAGGATGGCACGACATGCCACATCAACACCCACATGTCATGCCACATCACCCAACAAAGGTGGTCGATGATCGATGGTTATGTTGGCCAATTTGGGAAAGTGTTTTCGACAGTCATCCGGGATCGTCGATCGCCAATGGGCTGATGGTCGGGCATCAATAGAATCAGTGAGGAGTTTCATTCATCAACAAATATCATCAATGATAGATAATTGAATCGATCGGTTTATATTTGTGCGCAAATCGGTTGTCACGGGAATGGGCCGATGATCGATAATAGTGTCGGTAGATCATGTAATGTGTGGTGCACGCCCAAGGAAGAACGTTGGTCACCGATGGCCTATGTAGCATGGAACAATGGCTCATATTTGGTGCAATTTGAGATAAATGGTTGTTGTTTCTCCTTATTTGAGCTCAATGACTAATATTTAAAGATTGTTACGGTAGTAAAATAGTCGGTTTTATGTGAACATTTTGGGCTTTTTGAAGTTCATTAAGGTTTTTTAGGCCCTAAATGACGTTTTTAGACAATAAAGACCCAATAGAATAGAATGTACCAAGGTACATGTTGTCTCTACATCTCAAATAGAATAATTTGGAGAGAGCTATCCAATGAGCTAAACGGTTCGCAAAACAAAGCTTGTATAAGAAAGTTACAACCAAAATAGTGAGGGTAAAATTTTAGGCATCATATTTACATCTAGAGGGCATAACTCCAGGCTCAGAGATCCATTTGGGGCACATGAGTAGTCAATGGAAATATTATGATCCATGGAATCCAGTGGTGGAGTCATACTTTGGTTATGGGTTCCTGAAAATATGTTGGGAGAGAAATAAGACACTTGTAGCATGCAGGGATAAATTGGGTAAAACAACCTAAACTTCTTTGGACCATAACTTTCAGCTCAAAGCTTGGATTTGAGAAAAGAAATAGTCATTGTAAAGGTATCAAGGAGTAGAAGATATCTGTCCACCCAGAAATTTGAATTGGGTAATAAAATATTTCAAAAAGTAATAAAGAGATTAATGTAGCAGTAAAAGAGTGGAAATTGCAACATGTAATTGTTGTAACTTTTTGCTCAGAATTCAGTTTGAGGCATGAGTATAGCCATTGGAAAACTGTTTCAGAGAGGAATGAATTAAGGAAATTCAAAATTTAATTGTGTAATGTTTCCTTCATAAATTGATGAAGAAATAACATGTATTCTATATGATGAAATGTTTTATGCTATGCATGTCTAACAAGAATTATTACATGCACATTTCTTGCAAAATTAGAGGTACATGAAGGCCACTTTGGTTCTTATATGAGGATTGGAGTGATGGAAGATGATTAGGGATCTTACAACCATGAGGAAGTTCATATGTCTGCATGTCAGAATGGGGAATGTTGAGACAAAGTAAAATGGAAGAAGAGATAGACATGAGCCTGTCACTATGAGAATCCTACATAGATAAGTGCAGAGCTATAGAGTTGATAACAAAAGGATTATGAAGGATCAAGAAGAGATACTTCAAATATTAAACATGTTTCATAAGCAAGTTAACAAAAGAAAGTTAACAAGGACTCTGACACTAAGCAAGCAACTAGTGTTAGACAAGTGTCAACATCAAGATCCCATAGAAAAATGAATGATCATGGAAATGATAGGTAGTCAAGAAGCATGAGTAGGAACCATCATTCTCCAAAGCAGTCCACTAGAAGGACACATCCAAGTTCAAGGCCAAGGAGCAACCCAAGTGTGTCTCATGTTCGATGCAAAGGATAAGGCCCGAGGCAAACATCTTACAAGGTGAGCTTAGGAAAATTAATCCACCAACTTTCAATGGTGAACACAAGAAAGGAGAAGAGGTCAAGGCTTGGTTGTTGGAAATGAAGAAATATTTCTAGCTGCATGATTACCCCTCTTGGGTAGAAGCTATAATTTCCACCTACCACTTGAAATGAAAGAAAACCATGTGGTGGGGTCAACTTAAGCAGGCCAAGAACCTTGATGAGAAGAGGATCTCGTGGAGGCAGTTCAAAGGATATTTCTAGGAGAAATATTTGTTTGAGCATTACTATGAAAGGAAGATGAAAGAGTTATTTGAATTCAAGTTGGGAACCATGATGATGCATGAATATGAAAAAATGTTCTTTGAATTGTTGAAGTATGTTGACTTCATCAAGGATGAGAAGGTCAAAATACAAAGGTTTGTATGCAGGTTACCCTCCTTCTAAAGTGACAAGATTCAAGATGATAACCCCAAGACTTTGGAGGATACCACAATAAGAGAAATGAATATTTATGATCAAAGAAAAGGAAGGCCAGTGTTCCAAAAGGATTGGAATGAAAATATGAAAGGGAAAAAGGATCAAAGGTAGAAAGGTTTTAAGCCACCATCTTTTAGAAATAATTCCCAAACAAATCAGCGAGGTTAAGCAGTCCAAAATGAGCACAAGACTGTAAATTCATCTAGGAAAAGGGAAAGGAAACAACCTATTCAATGTTTTGGATGTGAGGGGAATCACTTATACAGAGACTACCCTTACAAAGGAGAAAGAATGAGTATTGTCCACAACATTTAAGAGGATAAAATAGTGGAATACATGGGAGGGAATATGCCAAGGATTTATGCATCCTTGGACAACAATCAAGAAGAATATCAATCACCCATGATTGAAGTGGAAGGTAAGATTGATAACTAACCCACACCAATTTTAATTGATTATGAATCTAGTTGTAGTTACATAAATGCTAACATTGTTGAAATATTTCACTTGCAAAGAAGTAAGCATAAGAAATCTTGGTTAGTTCTGTTATCCAGAGGAGATAATAGAAACATCAATGAGTTGGTTAAATATTATTCGATAGACATGAATGGACTCAACACAAAGGTGGATGTAAACATCATACCACTGGGTTCATATTATTGTCTAATTGGCATGAATTGGTTGGAAAAGCACCATGCTATCCTATATTGTTAGAACAAGACAATCACATGTCTTGATGAAGAAGGGAAACAAGACAAGATTCAAGGCATTCAAAGAGTTGTAGTTGTTAGAAAAATTTCAACTATGTAATTGAAGAAGAGTTTTAGGAAGGTTTGTTAGATTTTTGCAACCCATATGGAAGAGGAAACTAAAGATAAAGTGGGAGCATTGAAGACCATCTCGTCTTAAAGGATTTTGAAGATGTTTTAAGAGAAATTCTTGGATTTCCACCAAAGAGAGACATTGATTTCTCTATTGATTTGGTGTTGGGAGATGCCCCAGTGTCCAATTCACCTTATAGAATGGGCATGCTAGAATTGAAGGAGTTGCAGGTACAACTTGAAGATTTGTTAAAGAAGGGGTATATACTCTCAAGTGTGTCACCTTGGAGAACCCCAATTCTTTTTGTAAAGAAGAAATATGTAACCTTAAGGCTGTGTATTGATTTTATAAAGATAAATAAGGTCACCATAAAGAACAAATATCCTTCGCCAAGAATTGATGATTTTTTTGATCAGCTAAAAGGTGCAAGGATCTTTTTGAAGATTGACTTGAGATATAGATATCATCAAGTAAGGATAAAAGAATAATACATCAACAAGACATCATTTAGGACAAGATATGGGTATTATGAATTCATGGTAATGCCATTTGGACTATCAAATGCCCCAACAATATTTATGTGTTTGATGAATGGAGTGTCAAGGGAGTACTTGAACAAGTTTGTAATTGTGTTCTTAGATGATATACTTGTCTACCCTAAGTCCTAAGAGGAACATGAACAACATTTAAGAATGTTGTTGCAAGTTTTAAGAGAGCATAAATTGTATGCTAAGATAAGTAAGTGCATCTTTGATCAAAAGAAGATTCACTACTTGGGGCATATAATCTCAGCATAGGGGATGACCAGTGCCAAAGAATGTGACAGAGGTTAGATAATTCATGGGTCTTGTCAGTTATTACTGAATATACATAAAAGGATTTTCAAATATTGCAAGTCCAATCACTTCTTTTCAAAAGAAGGGAGTGAAATTTGAATGGACACCAAAGTGTGAACAAATATTTTAGCAGTTGAAGGAAATATTGACAAGTGCACCGATATTGAATATTGCAGATCTAAATGAAGATTTTGTTGTGTGAAGCAATGCATGCAAGGAAGGGGTTAGTGGATTTCTCAGTAAAAAAGATCATGTGGTATGCTATGAGTCTGGATAATTGAAAGAGCATGAAATAAATTATGCTACTCACGATCTAGAGTTAGAAGAAATTGCACCTGCATTAAAAATGTAGAGGCATTACCTCATGGGTAAGAAATTCGAGCTAAGGAAAGACCAATATGGTATGAAGCATTTGTTTGGACAACCAACAATAAATTCTAGACAAAATAGATGGCTATAATTTATGAGTGAATATGACTTTGAAATTAAGCATATAAAGGGAAAAGAAAATCAAGCGGCTGATGCACTCAGTAGGAGAGCACATGAGAAGCATATTGCATCCAATAGCATGTACAAGACTGATACGGAGGATCAAATCATTGCAACAACAAATTCAGATCAACAACAAATTTAGATCAACATTATTTAAAAATAAAAGAGATATTACAACAAAGTAATTTTCAACAAAAAAATAATTCTTATGAGCTGAAAGAAGATGGAATTCTCATGTACAAAGGTAAGGTGTATGTGTCAAATTTCAGTGACCTGAAAAATGTAGTTATGAAGGAAATGCATAGTGTGTCATATGTTAGGAACCTGGGATATCGAAAAACAATTGCAGCTATAAGAAGCCAATACTTTTGGCCGAGAATGAAAAAGGAAGTGGTTAATTACATAGCCAGATGTCTAGAATGCCAAAAGGTAAAGATGAAGCATATGCATCCAACATTTTTTTTACAACCATTGCCCATTCTAGAATGGAAGTGGGAATTTGTCACAATTTATTTTATTACTAAGCTTCCTATAATATTGAAGTAGCATGATTCCATCATGGTGGTGGTGGATAAATTGATGAAGGAAACATATTTTATACCGGTAAATACTACACACAAAGAAACAAATATTGCAGAAATATATATGAGAGAAGTTGCTAGGATACATGGAGTGCCTAAGGCAATAGTTTCAGATTGGGATCCAAAGTTTACTTCAATTTTTTGGAAGGGATTATTCAAAGGATTTTGAACAAATTTGAATCTTAGTATAATGTGTCATCCAGAGTCATATGGGAAAACAAAAAGGACTAACAGAATAATTAAGGACATGCTTAGAATGTATATGATGGATCAACCATCAAAGTGGGAAGATTATATTCATTTAGTGGAATTTTCATACAACAACGGGTATCAAGACTCATTGAAAATGAGTCCATTTGAAGTATTGTATGGCAGAAAATGTAACACACAAGTTATTTGGGATAATCCAACAGACATAGCAGTTGTTGGGCTAGAATTGTTAAAGGAAATTGAAGAGCAGATGGAAAAGATAAAGCATAATTTAAAGGCTACCCAGGATAGGAAGAAAAGTTATGCAGACAAGAAAAGAGTTTCCGAGATTTTAAAGTGGGAGAACACGTGTTCTTAAAAGTAAAGGAAAATATAAGTCCGATAAGATTAGGAAGTTTCTTGAAGTTGACAAAGAGATATTGTGGACCTTTTGAAATATTAGAAAAGTTAGGTCTAGTTGCATACATGCTAACATTTCCTGCATCCATGAGAGTGCATAATTTATTTCATGTGTCATTATTAAATAAATATGTGAATGACCCTAACCACATAATTGATTGGAATGTGATCCAGGTGGAGTGCGAAGGGAATTTTCGGGTGGAACTAGTACACATCCTGGACTGGAAAGTCAAAATGATTAGGAATAAAGCCATAGGGATGGTAAAGGTTCAATAGAACTACTACGATCCTGAAGATGCTACATGGGAGCATGAAGAAAACATGAGGGAAGAATACCCACAATGTTTTTACACTTTTGAATAAAATGGAATGCAAGACTCCATTTTGAGCAACTAGAGTTTTGGAACCACATCTCAGATTCCTAGCTAACTACACTGGGGACCTTGATAAATGAATGGCTCATTCCTTGGGTTGGACTTGATAAACAGATGGTACATCCCTTGGGTTAGCCTTGATAAATGGATGGTAAATCCCTTGGGTTAACCTTGATAAATGAATGGTGCATTCCTTGGGTCGGTGAGTTGAGAGGAACATGAGATCATGGTTGGAACTGTTGCTGGAGTTGTAAAATTACAGAATTTTATTTTCTAAGTATTGCGATGTAAATTTGTGTATGTATGTATATCGACATAGTGTGCACTAAAGACAACACATAATTGTAGGGGAGGGGGAATGTAACATCCCTACTATAATCCCCAATTTAATTAATGTTTACGTAGATATAATGTGTGGCTACGACCAAAGCGATGTAATATGTGAATTGTATTTCTATGTTTTAATAATAAAAATGTGATGTCAACTGCTAAGGGGAGATGGAAAAGAGATGTGGAATGAATTAATACAAAAGAGAGGGGAGTGTCTAGGATAATGGCCAAGAGGGGTCCAAGGGGGAATTACCCATGTATATTAATCCAACCTATTTTCCTAAATTTCCTATTTGCATATGAAACTTCATATTTTTTATTGAGTGTTCCCAAAACCAATCATTGAATACATGTAAGAGGGTGGGTGTGAGTAGTCACATACCAAATTTATTGGGCACATGGGGGTTGAGTAAAATCATCTTGGGGAAGAGTGTGAGTCAAGAAAGGTAAGCCAAAGAGAGGAAATTTGTATGGGTGGGGAGGTGAGTTTTTACACATGGAGCTTTGATGTATGAAGAGCAAGTAGAGAGCATGAAAGAGATCTTGAAGCTGGTGTAGACATGGAGGGAAAATTCTAAAGCAAGATGGAGCGTATTGGAGTGTATTTGGAGCTGGAAACTGAAGAGATAGGTTGTAAGGCATAAAGAGTAAACTCTTGGGTGAGTTTCACCAGAACAACAAGTCTTTGTTGTTATTTGTTGGTAGTTTTCCTAGCAACAAGTTCCCTTGAGTTTCCAGTTGAGAGATTCTTGATTACTTGTTCCAGAGAGACCCTAATAAATGAATGGGATGCCTGAGGGCTTGATATCAGTGAATGAGTACATTCCTTTGGTTGGGTAGTTCAAGAGGAAGAGAGCTGGTGGAAAATTAGGATAGTTGTAGGAGGATATCAATGGGTTGTTGGTTTTATGAGTTGTGAGTGGACCATGAGAGACCACCCTCTTTTGTGGATTACTAGCCTCATCTCAAGGGTGAATGGTTGTTGAGATTTGGAATAGTCAGTCTATGGTTGGGTGGAACGTCCGTCCCAAGCAGTTGGTTGGACAACTCTTGTTTAAATATAAGTGTTTTATCTTGTTATTGAGTTATTTACATGTGTTATTTTTGTGCATGAACTCTGTGTAAATGCGAATGATTTATATGTTGTAATAATGAGTTTTTTAGTTGAATTTCATGTTGATTATTAGCATGATGTAGATGCTTCTATTTTATGGTTGTAGATAGTAGCTAAATCTATTTTAATTCGTAGTTGAAAGCTACAAGAAATTAGTTAACTATAAATGAATCAATCTAGTTACCATAAATTTCATTTTTATGAGTATTCCACACCATAATGTCCCTTAGATGGGATGGGGGACATTATAGGAGAGCAGAACATTGAGAATGGGACATTGAAGGATAACAAAGGATGCACAAGATCCTATAGTAGCCATATAGGTCGTAGTGTCCATGAAAACTCCATATAGAGTACCCCTTTCTTTCTATTTGCATTTCGTATTGAAGAAGAAAAGAACAAAGCATAACCCTCACCTTGTAGCTATATTTTTCTCATATTGGGTTTTCCTAGGGTACATATTGTGTTTGTTGTGTGGATGGTGTGTTATTTTCTTGGCTACTTTCATTTCAGTTTCAATGTATTCAATATTTTATGCATTAAGTGAGTAATTTCAAATCTGTATATTAAGTAAAAGGTTGCATAATAATATATTACAAAAAATTGTAAGATATGTTGTGGAGAACTATTCTGGTGGAATATCCATGGTAGTTTACAAATCACATTGGTATTAGAGAAACTTTATTTAGGGTTCTTTTGGGAAGTTTCAATACCCTGGAAGTGGTGTAAGAAATAAGTCTTAAAACCCTGGCCATGGAGGATGATTACAATAATAAAAATCCATGGGATGACTAAGAGAAGAGATTTCAAATTTGGAAGTAGAATTCATTGACATCTCTCACAATATGGCCATCCTTAGGGTAGCTCTAAAGAATGAGTTTGGACCTTTTAGGGAGTTTGATAGCCCCAAATCAGAATCTACATTGGACTGGAAATTTGGAGATAACAAATACCAGAAAAGGAGTTGAAAAAAGAGAAAGACGAAGAGAGAACAAGTTCTAGTGCCATCACTTCTTCATAATATCTATTCAAAGTGGAAGCAAAAGTGGACATCAAACCTTACCAAGGCGATTTTGATATTGTTAAATTGAATCAATGGTAGCAACAATTAGGTATGAAGAGGACCAATGGATCTATTGGAATTACTTCCTAGTGTTAGAGGGCCATGCCCAAACTTGGTGGGAAAGTCACATGAATATTCTTAGGATGGAGGGTGATCCCCTAGTAGCTAAGTGGAAGGAATTTAAAACCCTCATTAATTGTTGATTCTACCGTATTAGGTATGAAGAGGACCAATGGATCTATTGGAATTACTTCCTAGTGTTCAAGAGTACACCACCCAGTTCAAAAAGATGGCCATTATGTTGGTTATATATCCCAAGAACCCAGATGTACTCCTTAAACATCTAGGTGGCCTACACAATCATTTATAGAGGCGAGTGATGATGTTTAAACCTAGGATAGTTCATGAGGCCTATGTACAAGAAAAATATCTAGAGAATATGGGTAAGAATAAATGAAAACCAAATGATTCTAAGTAGAAAGACCACTAAGATGCTTCCAAGGAAGGAAATAAGTGGAAAGAAAAGAAAAAGAATAAAAAAACCAATGCACTCTTGTGCAAGGATCCAAACGACCCCTATAACAATTGTAATATCAATGGTCACACTAGATATAAGTGTTGGGAGCTACATCTATAGCTTAATCCCAAAAAATATAAGGATGCCAAGAAGAAGAACATGCTTGCTATGGATTTAGGTAACCAGGTAGAGAGTAAATCAGATGTAGATGAAAATATTACTTGCACTATATTGTAGAAGGAAGTGAACCTAAGTAGCCTCCATTCCAAGGAAAATAATGATATGACTAAAATCTTCCATATTAAGATATAGATTAAAAAGACAAAGGTGGATCTGCTTTATTTGGTTTTGGTACATAGGCCAACATCATAGCATAATATTTGGTCTATAGGCTTGGATTGGATTTTTCTAACCATCCTCACCCATATCCATTGGGATGGGTAAATAAGGATGTAAATCTTAAGGTCACTATGTAGTATAAGATAAAATTTATTGTAAGTGAAAACTATATTGATGAGGTGGAGGTAGATGCAATACCATTTGATGTGTGTGGTGTAGTGTTTCGAAGCCCCTACATGTACACGAGGAATGAAATATTCATGAGGAGAGAAAACCAATACTAATCGATCAAGGATGGGAATTCCTTCATCATCAATTCACACAAAGGCAAATCCAATATCCATTTGGTAAGTGATAACCAATCTAAGAAATCGATTAGTTCTAGTAGGAAGTTTGTATTACTATTCTTAAGAGATAATAAGCCAGGAGATGTATTAATAAAAGTAAATGCATCTCTAGAGGGATGCATTAAAGAGAAAAGAAATTAGTTGGAGGATCTTTTGAAAGAATACTGAGAAGTGTTTCAATATCCTAAAGGGTTACCACCTAAGAGGAAAGTGTAGCATGATATACAATTGTTTCCAAACTTCCCATTGCCAAACATTGGGCTATATAGGAAGTCCATCCTAGAAGTAGATAAAGTGAAGAAATAGTTGTAGTAGTGATTGGAGCATTGAATAATTTGACCAAGCACCTCACCTTATGGGCCACCTATCATCATGGCACCTAATAAGGATGGGACTTGGAGAATATGTATTGACTACAAAGCTATGAATAAGATCACCCAAAAAAATAAATACACTATGCCTAGGATCAATGACTTGCAATATTAGTTGCAACATACCAAGTACTTCACCAAGTTAGATATCAAATTGGGATAAAACCATCTACGAGTTAAAGAGGAAGACACTTGGAATACCACCTTCAAGACAAGGTAAGTTCTATACGAATGGTTGGTAATGCCTTTTGGTTAATGTAACACACTAGCTACATTTATGCATTTGATGAATGATGTATCGTGTCCCTTTCCAAATTCATTTTTAATAGTGTAATTCGATGATATATTATTTTATATCTCTAGCTAACAAGAGAATACCTCACATCTACTGTAGGTGTTAGAGACTCTAAAAAAGCATCAATTGCTGAAAATCCTTAAGAAATGTAAATTTTGTCCGCAATCATTGGTGTATCTAGGGTATGTGATTGATGGAGGGGAAATCAAGATAGATCCCACAAATATGGAGGCCATTCTCAAGTGACCAAATCCTACCAATGTCACCAAATCTAGGATCTTTGTTGGGGCAACACTGTACCTGTTGGTCCTAAGGTCTGCACGTGACTGCTAAAGGGCAAAGCTAGGCCACCTATCAGTTTAGAATGGTTGTTTCTTTTAATTTTTTTGTTGGTTGGTCAGAAGGTTGGTTCTACCAAGACAGGAGCACGGTTGAGTTGGAAAAATGATATGGATGAGGGTCCTCCTTGGCTGGTGGTACACTAATGACAGACAAGTGAAATAATAGAAAACAAAGGGAAACAACAAATATCTCAATGAATAATCTGTTGCAAGAAGTTCAATACTTAAAATATCATTTCACGACATTAAACATGCATCAAAAACAAAATTTCTCCTTCAGGTTGCGATAAAAAATAATCTTCACCAAGCATTAGCTATTTTCACAGGTTACATCTCAATAAAGACAAGTTATACAATAGTCTAAGGAAATGAAATGTACTTTGCACAAATCAAAAATTGCATTCAAGATAAGATAACAACACATGAATATTTGAATGAAACATTGTCATCAAGAGTATGTTCACCAGGTAGAGAGATTTAATCCATGCATAGAACGAGTCCAACCAGTCTGATGTATTGCTATCCTTTACCCCAAAACTCCGACCCTCAAAACATACAGAAAATACATATTTATCAAGGTTGCAGAGGCTCTCATCCATCTGGGACTGAGACTTAACTCTACATTAACAGTTGTAGAAAGTCTAATTAACTTGACTAACACATTATTGGAGTACAACAATGTATAATTCACTCTTGACTTAATCAAAAGAGTGGTTCTTATCACACATAGAAGACCACTTATTAATCTAATCTAAAACGGTTCTGGAATTGATTAACTAAAAATTGCTACTGTCTCTAAGACTAAATTGATGTATGCGTTGGATGAACTGTAATTGTGGCAGAAACTGATTCAAAGTGACAGAGCTGAGTTCTGCATTCATCATGGTGTGAACACGCGATGTTGGAGGCCACTGGAGACAACTAGATGTGCTGCATGAAAATCTCTGGTGTGACGTGGTGACTTGAAGTCATATAAGCACGTAATTGTGGAAGTTTTTGAGGGTGGTTTGGGTCCACACCGCTCTGAACCCCACAATACACCACAAGTTGTCATGTACCTCATAAGCTATACCATGGTTTCAATTGCAGGACCACTCTGGAAAATTAACGTTCGATCATTTTTCGTCCCAGCAATGAAGTGTGATCGTCGATCTTGTCACAATCTATGATCTAGGTAACCCTACTCTTTTAGCGCCCCTGCTAAAGTTTCTATCTGTTTTCCATATTATAACCTCCCTAGACATAGTTAGCGATGGCACAAATTTCTTAGAGCTCGAGATATTTTGAATATGGAGCATGAATATCTCTCTAAGTGACTTTCTTCTGAAGTGACGTGGCAGTCTCTCGTTACTTCAACACTTTGGATTTTGGGATCTTCTAAATGTTTTGCTTGGAAATCCTCCGGAGTGACGACCTCTTGAATCTGACGTGGCGACCATATGTCATATCATTGATGTGTCATGGAAAGAAGGGTGACATGTGTCACCTGGAAATAGGCGAATGATACAACCAAATGACTTGGAATGAGTGCCATGTGTCATGACTGATGAGTGTGCCATGTGTCTCAACTGATGGTTGCCACGTGCTTTGACACTTTAGGCTTCGGGAGTTTTGGATTATGAAGCATGAAGTACTCCCGGAGTAGTACAGGCCTGGAGTGACGTGGCAATCTCTCGTTACTTAAACACTTCTAAGTTCGAGAGATTTTGAATGTTGTGTATGGAAATATCCTGAAGTAGTACGGGCCTGAAGTGACATGGAAGCCTAACGTCACTTCGAGACTTCAACAGTTCGACACTTCGATGTTCGGGAGTTTCTGGATGTAAAGCATGGAAATCTTCCGAAGTGATGATCTCACGAAGTGATTAGCCAGTGATTATCAATACTTAACTCGGGATTAAGCCATGTTTAACATTAAATACTTCAGGAGTTCGACACTTCGGCGATCAAAACAATGACAAGTTTGGACGCTAGAACACCGAAGTCATGGAGTGAATTTCCTAATGCCTTATGTTAAACCTCGCGTGATTCTAGACCCCCAAATGGATGAGATCTATTGATTTGATCGGCCTGTTGGATCTGTAATTTTTAAACCTGTGAAGTAAAGCAATGCATATATATTCTTAATCAAAATAGAATTTAATCAATGGCTCATTCACATAGTACACAAAGATTTATACCGGAAACCCTCAACCGGGAAAACCTTTCTTATATTCATTATATCGAATTTCACCATTCACCATACAATATATACAATGTTTTTAGGTATTCCGTAGATACCAAAACCCTAATCCCTTAATCCAGGATTAATTTACAAAACCACTAAAAATAGCAAAACCCGCCCAAAAAAAAAATTTAGGCCGTTGCCCCGAACGTTGCGCATAACCAGGGGGGGCATACCTGCCCCCCCCGGGACCCCCCTAGGAAAGAACCCAACACACATGAAACAGACAAATCACTAGTGCAAGGGATCGTCAGACGCAGTTTTCATATCTGACGTGCCCACACACACACATGCAAAGAATATAACACATACCCAATAGGATCTTTACCGTTGAAAATTACCATGTTCGTTTTGACAATCCAAGCCCGAAAATGACCGCTCTGAATTGCTTTGTTTTTTCCACGGGTGTTTCCTGTGCATACAAAAAGTCTTGGTCAACCTGTCGTGAGCTTAATCAATGGAAAACATGATGAAAAGCATTATGAACCAAATACAACATGTAATTATCCTTCAAGAAACAATAGAAACAAAATGCGCAAAGACTCAATCAAGAAGGAAACGAATGAGAACCAAGTCACTCAGTAATGGGAAACTGACTTAACCAACCAGAAAAGGAAAAAATTGATTAAGGCATAGGGAAATAAGAGAGGAGGGGCAGGGCCGATGCAAACCTAGGTTACAACATTGGCTCTAACATGATGACAAGCATTCTGAACCAAATACAACATGTAATTATCCTTCAAGAAACAATAGAAACAAAATGTGAGAAGACTCAATCAAGAAGGAAACAAATGAGAACCAAGTCACTCAGTAATGGGAAACTGAATTAACCAACCAGAAGAGGAAAAAATTGATTAAGGCATAGGGAAATAAGAGAGGAGGGGCAGGGCCGGTGCAAACCTAGGTTACAACATTGGCTCTAACCGGGGATAACACTTCCCTGTGAGGTGCTAAGAACAACATATCGGTGCCTTTGAATTTAATAACTTTCTCCCACCTTCATTTTCTTACCTATGTTCTGTCTGTGTGTCATGTATCTCTTCCACTATCTCTCCGCCATTCATCTCTGAAAATTAACACTGAAGCTAACCCCAGTTCCTTTGTTGGGCTATGGAGTCGTTGTTCAAACTGAAACTTGAGACTGTAGTTAAACCCCAATGCCTTTGTTGGGCTATGGAGTCTTTGTTCAAACTGAAACTTGAGACTATAGCTAAACCCCAATGCCTTTGTTGGGATATGGAGTCTCTTATTCAAACAAGCTACTGAAAATCAATACACTGAAAAATAATCTTCGAACTAAAAATTAAATGCTCGAACTACGAGCTTATTCTCCTACTCCTAATTTGTTGAAACTTTCTACTCAGGTATAAGCAGATTTCCATAGTAACCATTCAAGCAATTGATCTACTAACTGGATTTCTTGAACCTACTTCGTGAAAATAAAAAATTGAAAATGGAATGACAACTTGCTTTGAAAACTAACCCCACACTTAGGGTGAAACCATGATAGAAGATCAAAAATGATATAATCCTCTAAGTATGCAGCCATCGAATCATAAAAATCATGACCAATTACCTCTGTATTGATAGTAAACTCATGTTCTTTCTGCTCCAAATGAACATATTGCCCTTGTGAAAAATTTTCTTCCGTAGAAACACCGACATCCTCATTTTTAAGACCCGAAAATGGAACGTGAAAATGTTGCAATCTGTTTCCACTGCCAATTTCTCCCTTTAAGTTTAGATTGGTAATTTCATCACTACTAGAAGCATTTGAGGCAATGGCAAATGCAACTATAGTATTGTTGCCGACATCTACAGTTATGATGTCACAAGCATCCTGATCTTCATAAAATCTTTGAGCAACACGTTTACCTTGCAGCTGTTGATTATTTCCTTGTACATAAACGTCTTCAGCATCTTTCAAAGCAAAGGCATCGTGAAAATCAGAGGGTAGTCGATTACCTCCTTTTATTCTAGGAGTAGAAACAACTCGTGTAGTGAGGGCATCATTTGAAGAGAAAGAAAACATGTTCAACTGCTCTTATAGCTCCTCCTCTTTTTCTTGACCAAAATTTAAACACATATAATTTGAAAGTCATCGTAAGTCAAGAATGTGAGTTGATCCCTGACATTTACAGTCATATGTTGAGGGGAAGAAACTTGTTGTTTGGAAAATTGATCATCACTCTCTTCAAAAAATTCATGAAAGTCATCATTAACAAACTCATCCCTCTGCTCATAACTAAGAAAAGGTTCACCTATACATGTAAATCCATCTTTGTGATAATCATCAATATACTTAGTTTCAAGAATAGAAAAAACTGATTTATTAGCTTCAGGATCTGAGGAAGAATAAAAATCCAAAAGCGAGATGCATTAGTATGTTGAAAATAAGAACCTGGATTAGATTTCCTCTGTCCATATCATTCCTTGGATTCCTCTATATACAAATATGACTTATGTTTCTTATAAACACGTTCATGTTCCAAATCTCTGTCCCAAACTCAATTTAAGAGCCTTACACAAACTCAGATGTTGTCCTCAATCTCCTCTGCATCATTGAACATCCACTGCAATGATGATGACCTTCTCTCTCTGAGAAAAAGAACCAAATCATGGTGTTGTGCAATTATATATTGCACCATGGAAACAACTTTAGTAGGTTGAATTTCCATGGGCATATTAAGATAAAAATTATGAAACCTTCTATTGAATACAATAACAACTTCATCCTGCTCCCTTCTCAAGGTATAGAAATCTGAAAGGTATTGTTCAAAGGATTTTTTCTCACCCCAATACCTCAAAAACACATTACGCAAATTAGTCCATGAGCTAATAGAATCAGCTTCCAAATTTTTGAACCAAAATGATGCATCTCCAAACAAAGATCTGCAGAATATCCTCGTAACTACATCCTCATGCATAATTTGAAAATTGTCAATGAAATTATTAAAAGATTACAAGTGCTTCTTAGCTACGACATGGTATTCTCCATTGAACAGAGGAAGGTAATCAATAAAATTGGTAGGATAGGCATGAAGGATAAGTGGTAGCTTCAGGGGTTTGTAATACTTCTTGATCCTGGACTGAATTTTGGTAAGTTGATTGCAAACTGGAACAATAATTTCAATAAGTGGTGAATCAAATTTATTATTCACGGGCTTACATGACTGGTCATGATCTAGATAAGTTTGGATATGATCAACATTATGGTTAGTGGGTTCAAATGAAGGAATGAGATTAAGATCGATAATGCAAGAGGGAAGATCTTCTCTTCTCAAGGATGGATTGACCATTGTAGGCTTATAATCATCTGAGTAAAAAAAGCATAAGATAATTCTTTTCACACGCAAAGGAAAAGACAGGAATGAACTAATGAAGAAAAATATGAGCTCTGTGAAAATATTGATGGCTTGGTACATGGTTTGTCCCTTCCATCTTTCCATTCTCTATCGGGTGGGCTCATTCTCCACTGGAGTCTTTTGATTGTGGAGTCGTCAGGTGAAAGATTGCAGTCATATGTGTGTTTGGATTTTGTTCACCATCAAAAACCAGATCTGATCGGTGTCGTTCTCCCAGGGAGAGATATTTCATTACTCTGTTCCCCGACAACGGTGCCAGAAGATGTTGGTCCTAAGGTCTGCACTTGACTGCTAAAGAGCAAAGCTAGGTAACCTATTAGTTTAGAATGGTTGTTTCTTTTATTTTTTTTGTTGGTTGGTCAGAGGGTTGGTTCTACCAAGACAGGAGCATGGTTGGGTTGGAAAAATGATATGGATGAGGGTCCTCCTTAGCTAGTGGCACACTAATGACAGACAAGTGAAATAATAGAAAACAAAGGGAAACAACAAATTACTCAATGAATAATCTACTGCAAGAAGTTCAATACTTAAAATATCATTTCAAGACATTAAACATGTATCAAAAACACAATTACTCCTTCAGGTTGCGATAAAAAAAAATCTTCACCAAGCATTAGTTGTTTTCACATGTTGCATATCAATAAAGACAAGTTATACAATATCCGAAGAAAATGAAATGTACTTTGCACAAATAAAAAACTGCATTCAAGATAAGATTAAAACACATGAAGATTTGAACGAAACACTGTCATCAAGAGTATGTTCACCGGGTAGAGAGATTTAATCTATGCATAGAACGGGTCCAACCAATCTAATGTATTTCTATCCTTTCCCCAAAACTCTGACCCTCAAAACATACATAAACTACATATTTATCAGGGTTGCAGAGGCTCTCGTCCATCTGGGAATGAGACATAAATCTACATTAAAAGTTGTAGAACGCCTAATTAAATTGACTAACACATTGTTGGAGTACAAAAATGTATACTTCACTCTTGACTTTATCAAAAGAGTGGTTCTTATCACACATAGAATACCACTTATTAATTTAACCTAAAATAGTTCTGGAATTGATTAACTAAAAACTGCTACTGTCTCTGAGACTGAACTGATGCATGAGCTGGATGAATTGTAATTGTGACAGAAACTGATTCGAAGTGACAGAGTTGATTTCTTCATTGATCATGGTGTGCACGTGCGTTGTTGGAGGCCACTGGAGACAACTATATGCGCAACGTGAAAATCTCCTGGAGTGACGTGGTGACCTCGTGTCATATAAGCACATGATTGCGGAAGTTGTTGAGGGTGGTTTGGGTCCATATCGTTGTGACCCCCACAATCCACCACAAGTTGCCACGTACCTCATAAGCTATACCATGGTTTCAATTGTGGGACTGCTCTGGAAAATTAATGTTTGAGCATTTTCCATCCCTGCAATGAAGTGTGATTGTCAATCTTGTCACAATCTGTGATCTGGGTAACCCTGCTATTTTAGCACCCCTTATAAATTTTCTATCTGTATGCCATATTAGAACCTACCTAGTCATACTTAGCGATGAGGCAAATTTATTAGAGCTCGAGAGATTTTGAATGCGGAGCATGAATATCTCCCGAAGTGACGTGGCAATCTCTCGTTACTTCAGCACTTTAAAGTTCGAGAGCTTCTGAATGTTGTGCTTGGAAATCCCTCGTAGTGACGATCTCCCGAATCTGATGTGGCAGCCAGATGTCATATCGATCATGTGTCATGGAAAGAAGGGTGACACGTGTCACCTAGAAACGGGCAAATGACACAACCAAATGACCTGGAATGAGTGCCACGTGCCATGACTAATGAGTGTGCCACGTGTCTCAACTGATGGTTGCCACGTGCTTTAACACTTTGGGCTTTGAGAATTTTGGATTGTGAAGCATGAAGTTCTCTCGGAGTATTATGGGCCCGGAGTGATGTGGAATTCTCTCGTTACTTCAACACTTCATAGTTCAGGATCTTTTGAATTTTGTGTATGGAAATCTCCCGAAGTAGTATGGGCCCGAAGTGATGTGGCATCCTAATGTCACTTTGAGACTTCGACAATTTGACGTTCGGGAGTTTCTAGATGTAAAGCATGAAAATATCTCGAAGTGATGATCTCTCGAAGTGATTAGCAAGTGCTTATCACTAATTAACTAGGGATTAAGCTGTGTTTAACATTAAATACTTTGTGAGTTCGACACTTTGGCGATCGAAACAATGAAAAGTTCGGACGCTTGAACGCCCAAGTCATGGAGTGACTTTCCTAATGCCTTCTTTTAAATCCCGCATGATTCTAGACCCTCGAATGGATGAGAGTCGTTGATTTGATCGGCCTGTTGGATCTTTACCGTTGAAAATTGCCCTATCTGTTTTGACAATCCAGGCCTGAAAATGACCGCTCTGAATTGTTGCATTTTGTCCATGGGCATTTTCTGTGCATACAAAAAGGCTTGGTTGACTTGTTGTGAGATCAATCAATGGAAACCATGATGAAAATCATTCCGAACCAAATACGACATGTAATTATCCTTCAAGAAAAAATAGAAACAAAAATGCATGAAGACTCAATCAATAAAGAAACGAATGAGGACCAAGTCACTCAGTAATGGGAAACCGACTTAACCAACCAGAAGAGGAAAACATTTATTAAGGAATAGGGAAATGAGAGAGGAGGGGAAGGGGTGTAGATCTAGGTTACAACATTACCTATGATATTTTATAGCATCCTTTTTAGCTATCATTTCACCACTCCATTACATAACAACCATTAACACGTTGAAAGGATGGTTGAATCTGATTATAGATGGATTTTCATGCACTCCAGTGGTAGGATTTGTAATGTACCTTCCGTTGAGTTACAAATTCCCCCTACAAAAACAAGGGGTACTCCCTGGTATAAGGTCCCAATTAGACTGTACACCGTTTGGTTTAGGAGTCCCATCCATAATTTGGCCCGACTGCCATTATTTCTAACTTTGATTTTTTGTTACCGGTTAAGGTCTAGTGTACCGATGCGAGGATGTATGCAATGTGTTAGCAACATTTCTCGTAAGGGGAAATAAAATGTGAAGGAGCGGGTAAAAACCCACTTATCATAAGTTCGGGATGCAAAATGCGCCTGTGGTTAAGCGACAAGCGAATATGGACGGCAGGGATCAGTGCGCCCAGATCAACGGCGCACATTGGTTTCCGGAGCCCCCTCGCCTTTCTACCTTTAAGAGGCGGGGGGGGTTCGGAATCAGGGGCGCACCTCTTCAACAGTTGCGATCAGAGCACCCAGATCAATGGCGCATAAAGCAATTCCGG
>JZKD02S0371693.1:490947-517302 GCA_000966675.3 Picea glauca | reverse complement strand
GGAACAAGGTGAGTGGATATTTCACCACTGAGTTGCTCACAAGGGTTTGTACAACAAACCCCCAAACTGAATGCTCAAGAGCAATAGAAAATGCTAATCCAAAACCAGAATGAGTGATAGGTGCACACCAGCCTCTTACTTATACTTTTCCTTCTAATTCTCTGTTGAGTTAGGCTAACTCCCAGGGTTAATCTTTTATTCTTCTGTTGAGTTATCTTTTACTCCTTTCCTTTTCCTTTCTTAAGTCAACTTAAAAATATAAATTTTAACTTCTTGACCTTTTCCCCCCTTCAATGTGAGACTATGACCTAGTGGGGGTGCCCAGGCCACTGAGTCTCCTCATTACCTCTCTAAGAGGTGGGGGACATTACATGAACGACTTGGAATTGGAGGATCCAGTCAAGTCTCTCTCAGCTCCTTGAGGCTCTGGACCAAGAGGATTTTGGTTTCTGAGTTTTTCATCCTCAAGCTTCCGAAGGCCTATCGCTCGAGGCAGTCTTGCTCACCCTTTTCAGAAGTCTTCCATCTACCACCCTTTAATCCATTTACTGACAGAAGTTGGATCAAGACCTCCCTTGCTGTATACATGCCAGGCCCGGTTTCCTGAGTTAAAGCTTTACCTTCTTGATTCTTTACCCATTTGATCACTCTATTAAACAAATCATGACTGAAAAATGATGGGCGTTTGGCTCTGCTCCTGCAGGCAATCCAAGAGTGACTTCTGACGCTAACACAATGTAGAGATGTAGATGAATCCCATGTATGTAAATACAACTAACCTATCACTAATCTATGCTAACCTATCCTAGCTAGCAGCAAATATAAAGCAACTGGTGAGTTATAATGTAGCCAAACCTTAAAACAATTCTAACACAATTAGTTGTATAAAAAGAGAAAGATTAGAAGCAATAGCATATATACGTATATAATCAGATTAGTCCAAATTACATTAACATATATTGTAACAACCCACGAAACTCAAGGCATGGAAATATTCAAAGAAATACCAGTACTGCAAAAATGTGATTAAGATTGCGTAGCAATTAGTCTACAACAAACAAAGCATTCTTATAGTCCATAGAAACAACAAACATCCTCACTTGAAGTAGTTCAAAGCTTCAATCAGTTTCTACAAAATATTTCTTCTAAAAAATGTTGGCCCTGAGGACTTCTCAATATTCATTAACACTGTATAATTTCTTGAAATAGTTCTTGGGTCTATACAATGCTTGAAAAGTAAAAAGTCTAAAATCCCCTTCCTCTAGAGTTTCTAATATACTTTATACAAAAAATGGTAACTGCTATTTGTCTTTTCACCTTCTTATTGAAGGAACAATTAAAATACTATTCACATTCCCTTTTCTTATGAAAAGTGGCACAATGATGAAATTTGAGATAGTTAGGAAAAAGACGAAAGAGAAAACAATGGTTTGTCCTTTTCCTATGGTCTTTTGCTCTAGAGATAAGCCATCCAAACTTCCAACTGATTATACTGTGCCTCAATCCTCCTGTAAGATAGCTTCTCTAGCATTGCTTAGATCATGGCCACGCTATCATCCAAGGTGTTCATATCTTTTTCCAATTTTTTCATGTAAGATTGTATCATAGTATGGAGCTTCATTGGTTGTATCAAATGTTGATCAATAATATCGGTTGAGACGAAAGTTGATGTTTCAACCACTTGTCTCCTTCTGCTTGTACTTTCCTGAACTGCATTCACTAATTCCTCCATGACTAATCTCTTCCCAAATTCGTCTAACATTGGGAGCCGACCATGTCTTATCAACTCTTGAGCAACTTTGTGAATTCTAGAGAAAATTCCTATTGCTTTGGTCACTTCTTTGTCTGCTCATTTCCCTAGTTTTTGTAAATGATCTAGCACATACAGATATGTCTTCCTCATTGATTTCAAGGGTTTATATAATTCTAGAGGCACATCAATATTTTCTGCTATCCAAGTATCAATATCGGATATACCTTCTTGGATAATGTTGTATTGCATCAACTGCATATGTATCTTGTTTTTTTGTTCAATCACTGTTGCAACCACATTTTGGAAGAGATGCAAGTTGGTGTACATATTGATTATTGCATCTTCCAAATCATTTCTCACTTTTCCCGCACTAGCTTTAAAACTGAGAAGACTTATCTCATCTATCCTTAATTGTTGGAGCTTCTCTTCTAACTCGTTGATCTTCAATTCCTCCTCCTCGTTCCGTTGGCACAACCTTTGCATATTATCTATAGTTGCATCCATGAATGAAAATACTACTCTGGTTATCGCCATAGGGTTTTCTTTGACATATCCTATAACAGGTACCCGGGTTACTACAGATAGAGGAGCTCCCTTTGCTTCTGGAACTTTTTAAACCCTTTCTTGTACGATGTAGACCGTTTTTCTATCGTATGTGAAACTTCAGATGTGCATTATCTCAGTCAACCAAAAACGTTCCCACGGCCCAAGACCCAACACACTACTTGTTTTTTATGTCTTTGTACCTGTAGTGGATGTTCCAAGGACATTCAAGTCCATGGGGTATGTGTTTTCTTCTCTGTATTCTGCTTCCTTTTTCTACCTTTATTCTTCAACAACTTTATCTACTACTATTTATGCCGCTATTCTTGATGCTTCAACTAATTCCTTTTCCTTTTCGGCAACAGCTTTTTCTTCAGCTTCCACTTTTTCTCTTGCTTCACTTTCTACAACAACCTTTTCCTTGTTAGCTTCCAACTTTTTCTTCTTTTTAGCATCATTTTTCTTCTTCAACACTTTCTCTTTGTCCCTCCTCTTTTTTTTTTTCATTTTGTGCTTCCTATTATTCTTTTACAGAACCTAAATGGATCGAGAGAGATATGGGTGAAGATATCTCAGTGTCACTCCTTTCTGCATCTTTTCTATCCGCCTCCATTGCAACTTCTTCATCCTCAATCCTACCTCTTGGTTGACCTCGGTTGTTAAAAATAACCTCATCATAGTTTCTGGCATTATGATGTACTCCTTCTTCTTCCCAGAACTCTGTGGTGTATTCGTAAGGGAGTCTCATGCTATGAATATGGTCTTTGACAATGTTCTTGGGGTTGTGTCTCCTGAATCGTTCCTCTCCAAAATGGTAGGAGAGAAATATGTCTACTTCTGTCTGGACCTGTTCAGTGTTTTCAAAGGAATAGTTTCCAATGAAAAGAGGTAATGGAGGCCATCTGTCTTTATTCAATCTATACAACATTCCTCTAACCCCATGTATGATTGTTTGATATGCTACTTCCTGGAGCACAAGTTTATCTGGGATGAACCTGGGAAGTAGGTGAGGCGGTTTCATTGCACCATATATCCTTATATGTGTACCATGATCCATTAGATACCAATCCCAAATTTTCCTTATAACAACTATGGCCTTGTCAATCATACAAGATGGGGAGGTGCAAAAAATGAACTCATATAGTGGTGCGAGAAAGTGTTCATAGATCCTTTGATAATATGTTCGGTATTTGTGCTCCTAGAGTACTTTGCAGTAAATATGAATAGCAACATCAGTGGGCCACCAACTCCATCCCATGTTCGGGTATTTTTGAGTTATGCACATGATGTCCAACATATATAAATCCATATGGAAATTAGGGAAGTTTCCTGACTGTGCTTGTGTAACAATTGAAACTGTATTTTTAAGATTCTTAGACAATATGTCTGCCCAATTGAAAGAGGTTCCTACATCCGCACATAAATAAATTAATGGCATGTACGATAAAGGGAACTGTGTTGCATCTAGTTCTCCATACAACCTGCATAGTATGGCTACCATATATTGGTATGGTTTTCTCATATTGGTAGTGGGATATCGACCTTTGACCCGATATTTGAATTGCTTATCCGCTTTATACCAAGTGGGGAAAAAATCCATCGAGGTGATCTCTAACTCAATAAGGAGTTGGCCATCTAACTTTTTGTTTCCAACTTCTAGGTGATAACATTTGTCTAGATCATCAGGTTTGAATGAAGCTATCAAATCTTTTCTTGCATTAAATATATACATGTTTTCTATGTCTGTGTTCTTCAAAATCCAGGAGATAACATCTGCACAAGGGAATACTATTGGGTGTGCAACCACTCTGAAAATTCTTGATTTTCTAATGTTCTTGAATGCTTGGATTTCACATGGGTCTTCTGCTTCTGTAGAGAAATTTGATTTCTTGAACATGTGATAGACTTCCCCACATTTCAAAGTCTCTCCTTCTTTTTCCAAAACCCTTGATGTATCATCGTATACAGTCCTAACTATTTCCCTATATGTTGTCTTTTGAGAGCTGCCAGATGGTTCAGCTCCTGCTGGATTCATTGTTGCTTTCTTTCATGGTGACATGTCTGAAACTGCATACATTTGTAGCACGTCATTAGAGAAATTCATAAATAGTTATTCAAGATATGTTGTTCTTTGTATATATAAATCAATTTCTTACTGAGATTGTGAAATATTTGAGCAATTCTTTGAGAAAAATGAACAATTTTAAATGTAGGTCGGAGGAGTTAATAATAACTCCTCCGAGCAATACTTAGAAGAGTCTATACTAGTCTTGGGGGTTTTCTCGAATGTTTATCAAAGAAATTCTCTGGTTTTCTCAGAGGAGTTACTAGTAACTCCTTCGAGAAGATAAGAGGAGTTAACAGTAACTCTCCTGAGCATATCAGAGAAGTTAATAGTAACTTCTTCAATATGATTCAGATAGTTACTTAAATTGATTTCAGGGAAAAAAACTTGCAAATACGCAGCAATAGTGAGGAGCCTTTTGACTATTTAGAAGAATAGGTCATGAGCTCAGAGTCTATTCAAGTCTGGTTTCTGTGCCCTATAAAAAAAATGGCGAGGAGGGGTTTCACGATAGTTGCATTTAGATCTAAGGTTTTGGAAATGGTAACAATTCAAGGGGCACTCAATTGTTTTAGTCCTTAGCCATGAGAGGGATTGATTCATTGATGAGGGCGTAGAGGTGAAGCGGTAGAGGAAAATAATCCAAGGGAACATATGCGAATTAGGCTTGACATCATGTAGGAGGAAAATAGGGGGGAAAGAAACCTTAACCCTAATTTGTTAAGAAAAGAGAATAGTAAGATGGAAACAAACTTATCGGTTGATCACTTCCACGTGTAGATGGACAGGAAGGACAATTTTCTCGAACGATGTTTATTCGGTTCTCCTGTGTCTAGTCTAAGGAAAATGACACAGTGAAAACAAATTCAACATCGTTTCATTTATATAACTTAAATTCAATTAATTAGCATTAAATGCGGTAGGTGACTTCAAGGGATTTCTTAAAAAATCCTCTGAGTAGATTGAAGGATTTTATAACAACTTTTCTGAACAATTTTTCTTTATTGGAGCGATTGGAGTGAACTCCTCTGAGCATATCGGAAGATTTGAAGGGAACTCCTCCGAGCATCACATAAGAGTTTAAGGGACTCCTCTGAGAATCTTAGAAGAGTTGAAGGGAACTCGTCCGAGTAGCTTGGAAGAGTTGAAGGGAACTCCTATAAGTAGCTTAGAATATTTGAAGGGAACTCCTCCAAGTAGCTTGGAAGAGTTGAAAAGAACTTCGCTGAAAATTTCTTAAGACTTCCACTTTGAAGAATTTTTCAATTTTTTCAAGGGAATCACTAGTTACCAGAAGAAGATTTTATTTGATCAAAGGGACTTATGATAATTTTCTTTAAGTTTTAAAAAATAAGGAGGATCCATTTTAGGAAAATATCAAAATAAGAGGTAAAATGGAGGGGTTGTAGTGCTAGTCACAACACCTTCAAAACAACATGAAGAGGGAGGGGGTTTTCTAGTCTAAATGTGCATTGATGGGAACATTATGATAATATTTGTTTCAATATTGTTAGACCATTTCAACAAGAATCAATTCAATTCATGTATTCAATGACAATTTTTTAAATTATTTCAGATTCCATATACAATGTTTAGATGAAGATTTTCTCTAGTCAACAAAATTCCAACATTCTATCTTTTAAATTAAGTAGAAAATAATACTAGCATTCAATATAGATAGTAGTACATTACATAATCTGATATTTTATCATCATTATCATAACTATGATCATTCATTCAAAATTAATCCATCTCTATTGAGTCATCAAATATACTTAACTTATTAGTCACAAAGGATCCTTTAGATAGAAGTCTATTCCCTTTCATGGATAAATATTCTAAGGACTAAGGAATCATGTCTTTAAGTGCATGCACATCATAGCATATACATTTATTAAAAATAAGATTCAATCATCTTCATGGTTTTTATAAACTCCATAGAATGTTTCATGACTCCACAAGTTTTTTATCTCATTAGTCAAGTAAGCATAGTTACATGTCATGCCAAAAAACACTCATAAGATTAAAAAAACCAATATTGAAACCAATTCATAACATAAGCCATCATATAACAAAGGTTTTCAATTGATCTATAAATGAGGAATTATAGTCCACTTGCTTCACAAACACAGATACTTTGCAAAATTAATTTTTTGATCTTTATTTCTCTAATTTATTGAAAGATATATATTATATGAATGGATACAAGGCCTCTATTATTGGTTCATCTTTGAGTGTAACTACTCTTCAAGATTAGAAGTATGGCCTACTCTTTGGTGTAGCTTACACACATCAACTGGTGGAAAAAACAATAGTAATTAGGTCAATAAAAACCAAGACTATGAAAATGTTGTGTCATTGAGATCTCTGTCTTTAGTGCAACTCATTTGCACGTTGATATCCAATTGCACTAGGTCTCTCAATATTCTTGAGGTTAAGACTCCATCATGGTTCAATGTGTGTGTTTATCTCTGATTGTAGTGGATTTATTAATGAGTTGAAGTTGTCCCAAATGTCCAACCAACAAACCCTTTATTGATTAGTAGAAAATGAAATTGATTGAAAACACCCAAAGGATTCTTTCAGATGGATGAGGTTGATACACCATCATAGTTATATGCATTATCAATTTTGATTCTAGTGACTGGATACCAATGTTGTTTACACCAATAATTTTATGAAACACTCCCACAATTAAGAAACGTAGATATGAAAATGTATATTCATTGGGTTGTTATATTCTTTGCAATGAAGTAACATTCATCCAACTATCTAGACAAGGTGGATCAATTGGTTAATGAGTCGATTGATAGGTCAAGTCGATTCGATAGTCAAGTTGAAGGTCGAAGTGATCGATGATTATGTCTCAGGTGTAGACCAAGTTTAGTCATGTAACTCTTTATTAAATGAGTGGATAATACAACAAGAGAGAAAGATGCTCAAGGAATGATGATTTTCTTGGTTAAGGGTTTCCAAGGTAAAATATCTATGTACTATGTGTGTTTGTCATTTATTTTATGCTTAAATTTGTTTTCTCTTTCCTAGTTGGTTTAGTGTGAGGATTAGTTTTATCTACATATGGTATCACAACTATTCAAAGCTTCTTTGATACATTTTTTGTATTAGATCAAGTTTAAGGAGATCTTGGAAATGAGCTAAACCAAGACCCGGTGGGAGTTGTAAGTCGGTGATCTTCAAAAGTTGTGCTTGAAAGAATGGCAACCATTTTGAGGATAGAGATTGAAATATTCAATGGCTATAATTTTGAGATTTGGAAGCTTAATATGGAAGATCTCCTTGTAGATCGAGAACAATAGGAAGTTGTGAGCCCTAGAACCATTCTGATGGGTATGTCGAGGGAAGAATGGGAGAAACTAGAGAGAATGGAAGGGAATATGATTCAAATTTATCTTTTAGATTTAACGTTGCTAAATGTCTCAAGTTAATACTTTGCAAAGAAACTGTGGGACAAGTTGGGAAGCTTACACTAGTTGAAATCCTTGGTAAATAAGTTGTTCCTTTAGAATAAACTGTATCTTCTAAGGATGCATGATGGGATCTTAGTAACGAAACACCTGAATGCATTCAATATTTTAATAAGTCAGTTATTGCTTGTGCATATTAAAATCAAAGAGGAGGAGAAATGTATTAGCATGTTATGTTCTTTTACAAACTCCTGGGATAACTTAGTTGTAGCTATAGGGAGTAATTTGACCACATTAACACTTGAAGATATGGTTCATATATGTTTTCAGAATAAATGAGATGGAAGAACATGGAAGGATCAACCAAAGATGCCTTGATGGTGGGAATTCGATCGACCAACAAAGATAAAGGAAAATTATCTGGTAGAAAGTCTAAGTTGAAGGGTAGATCTAAATCCATGGTTTAATCATCAAGAAGATGTTGGAAATGAGGTAAAGATGGCATTACAAGAGAGGACTGCAAGTCGAAAGCGACATAGATCAGTCCAAGATATGACGAGAAGCGGTCAACTGAGAGAAATGTTGCTACGAATAAGGGAGATGATGTGTATATGGCGTTGACTAGTACACAATCCAATCATGATGTTTGGTTGATCGAATCATGTGCATCCTTTCACATGACACCCCACAGAGAATGGTTATGTTAATATGAGAGATATGAAGGGGGAGTTGTATTCTTGGGGGACGACTTGAAAATCAAAATTGTTTGATAAGGAAGAGTCTGAATGATACTGCAAGATGGGATGAGTAGGAACCTTCTAGGTGTGCTACATATTCTGGGTTTGGAAATAAATTTGATATTTGTTAGAAAAATGAGTGACGCAGGAGTGCACACTATATTTCAGAAGGATACATGAAAAAGGGTTAGGGAGCGATGGTCTTAATGAAATGATTTCAGATTGGAACCCTATACATGTTTTTAGGGATCGTCGACTTAAATGGATGAAACAACGTTATTTTTCTTGAAGTCAACTCGACACAAATCAGGTTGAGTCGATACAAACCAGCTCGAATGTTCTTCGTCAAGTTGACCCAACCATGTTATGGAACTAGAGGATGGGACTTATTGGAAAAAAAGTACTTCGAGCTATGCATAGAAAAGCTATGGTTGAAGGTTTTCCTTATTGTAATTTGGAAGTCAATTTTTGTGAGCATTGCATATATGGAAAACAAAATAGGGTTAGATTCCCATCTGGATATACAAGGGAAAAATGGATTCTAGAATTGATACATAGTGACGTGTTTGGGCATGTACCGTTCCCTTCACTAGGAGGATCTATGTATTATGTTTCCTTCATAGGATATTTTTCCAGGAAGACATGGTTATATTTCCTAAGGAATAAATCAAAGGTTTTCGATACATTCAAAGAGTTTAAATCTCATGCGGAATACAAAACACATAGGAAGATCAAGGTGTTGAGAACTGACAATGGAGGCAAATTCTATGGAAAGTATTTTGAGCAGTTCAACAACCAGTTTGGCATAGCACGCAAAAATACCACACCATATACCCAACAACAAAATAAATTTGTTGAAGGAATGAACAAGACGTTGCTAGGGAGCATGCTTAGTGGTTCTAGGATCACACAAGAATTATGGGTAGAGTTAGTTGACACTGCATTTGATAAATATGTATACTTCATCAACGCTAGTCAACTTGAATCCATATGAGGTATGGTTTGGTAAGAATCCTTCAATTTCACATCTTAGAGTCTTTGGATGTGATGCATTTGTGCATGTTCCCAAGGAAAATATGAACAAGATGAACAACAAGGTATTCAAGTATATTTTCATTAGCTACAAGGATGGAAAGAAATAATATAATCTATGGGATATTCCATTAAGGAAAATTGTGTATATTTAGGATGTGATCTTCAGGGAAGTCGAAGGAACTTCCAATACTGAATGGGTTCAAACGGAGAAAGAAACAGAGAATTTGTTGTTTGAACTGAGGAACAAAGAACATTATTCAAATGAGTCTATTGAATCATATGAAGAGGTGGAAAAACCAACTCTGATGGTAAGGACATCTGAACGAGTAAGGAAACTAGATGAAAGGTATAGTCTACTTGATTTCCATTCTGCATTTGTGTTATCTTCCACTAATGAGGAGCCCAAGTCAATCAGGGAGGAAATCAAATTTACAAAGGGTAAACTTTGGAAGGATGACATGGTTGAAGAAATGGAATCCTTACACAATAATGAGACATGGGATTTGGTTGAGCTACCTAATAGAAGGAAACCTTTTAGTAGCTAGTCAATGTTCAAGAAAAAGTTGAATGCAGTAGGTCAAGTTGAGAAACACAAAGCTTGACTGGTAGCGAAAGGGTATTCCCAAATCGAGGGAGTCGACTTCAGTGAGATTTTTTCCCCTTTTGAAAAATGAACTTCCATTATAGTACTAATATATCTAGATAAAACATTTGATATTGATATAGAGAAAATGGATGTGAAGAAAACATTCCTACATGGGGACTTGGAAGAATAATCTACATGAAACATTCCAGAGGATTTGCAACAAAGAGAATGAAAGATCTGATGTGAAATATGAAACAATCCCTTTATGGTCTAAAGAAATCACCATGGATGTGGTACCAAAATTTTGACACATACATCCTTAGTTTGGGATTTGTGAGAATCAAGGTTGATCACCGTGTATATTCCAAGGAAGAAGGCACTCATTTCGTATATGTAGCTTTATATGTCGATGACATGTTTATGGTCGGAAACAACATGGATGCAATAAAGGAGGTGAAGATGCAGTTGTCCTCTAAGTTCAACAAGAAGGATCTCGATGCAACAAACTTCATTATGGGAATGGAGATCAATAGAGATCGAGAAGTTAGAGATATTTGGTTTAGTGGAAACAAGCCCCACCACTAAGTGTTAAAGTTGTAGAGTATTTCACTATGGAAATTAAACTCAGACATAATTACATAATAAGTTTTAAACATCATCTCGGGACGCTATTTATACTCGGTAACATGGTTTTGTTGACTACCAGACCAAATAAAAACTAACAAAACCAAATAAAAACTTGTCATAAAATCTAATTAGGGAGATTATTGTATGGAAACACATGCTTGGAGGACTCTAGCCATTTTGGAGTCATGATGTCCTTGAGAAGTTCCTCTTCACTGCGACGCTTCTTGGGGTCTACTGCACCTGAATCTAACAACCAGTTCAAACGTTGCTCCAGTTCCTGCCGAAATTTTTTCTCATCGTTGTCTTATCAAAACTCTTGAATTACTTCTCTCTATGCCTCTATGAAACCAGGATGAGGAGGTAGGTTGGGGTGGATACTAGGATCCGGGATAGGTTTAGGAGGAATGGGAACATAGGTTGAAGGTTGAGACAAAGTGGGTTTCACATCCTCATAGGCATGAGAGGTATTATTATGAGGTTGCATGGCTAAATGATTGTAACAGTGGCACTCTAGAGAGGTTGGGAGAAGGTTTGGTGTGTGGCAACCCTAGAGCCATGACCTAAAGTGGCTGACTCACTCTGGTTGGACTTTCTCACGAGGCATAAAAGAAAAAAAAAGTCAAATAGGAGTCGAGAAAGAAGGAGGAGGAAAACTCAAAGTTGGTGTTAGCACATGAAATGCACCAGGGTCAATTCCACCTCATTTTCACTTTTGTTTGGGTTTAGTTGAAGTCACATGGTCAATTTAGTCTCATGTATAAAATATTTTAGTCGCTTCAATAAGATAATTCTAATGTCATTATATCATGTTTTAATAATCCTATGGGTCTTGTTATGTTACAAATACAAGGTTCCCTAAGATTTTAAATCAAGTTGGTACCTTTATGGCTTGTAGCCAATCAGTTTCAAATTTCACTGCAAAAACTCCTAATATTTCACAACATCACATCACTTATGTCACATCACTGCAAAAGTGTTGAAACAAAGGTTTTGCAGCAAATCCACTGCAAAAGTGCCTGATTTCAAATTGTTGGTTGATTTAATGCCATGGAAATTGCACAAGATAATAATGAAGAATAGATTTTTGGTCATGTCTTACGTGATTCACATATTTCAAACAGTAAAACCCTGTTCGTTGTGAAATTCATGGGCACTGCAAAATTGCATTGCCAAAACTCTATTTGTTGTTGAAGCCCACCATTATCTTTCTGATTTTTACAAGCAGTCATGTCATCTGAGAAACAACAACTAAGTGATTTAGAAATGGTCAAGGGAGGTCTTATTTTTGGTCTACTCAAATTTTGAAACTGACAAGTAAAGGGTTTTGAAATTCTCCACTCAGATTGATTTTTTGGATATGGAGCAAGTTTGGCACGATCTAATTTCATCGAATGCAAATTCTAACACCATCATAAATATTGTACATGAGTAAAATCAAGTTTTAAACAAAGATACTCAAGAACAAATATTTCACAGCGAAATACAATACGCTGCGAAATTTCCTGTAGCAACAGTTTTGATGTGAATTGGTACGTTGTGAAATTGTATTTCAAACATATCTTTAAAACAATGATCTATTTTTTTCTCAAATGTTTTTTGGAGAAGAATTATAATGTTATTTACTTGTTGACAAAAATTCAGCCCAACCCAATTTACCATTTGAGAGAAAATTTAAAAACATAAGCTACATAAGTTTTGCAACGAAAGTGCGTTGCGAAATTGGACAAATTTCTAGAATTCGACTTGGTGGAGCTCCAACATAGCAAGAACGACCCAAAATTGAGTTGGATGATAAATTTTGAATATTTTTCTATCAAATTTCATGACTTTCTCTTCAGTTAGCACATTTTTAGTTGGTCAAAAACAGAATACTAAAAAACAGGATCTAGAATTGAATACTATTATGTTTTCTATTTCAGATCATATAATTATGTAACAGTTGCTATTTTTGGTAAAACATAAGGATTTGACTCCCTTGGGGGAGGAATCAAGGATTTTTAATGACATCATATACATTGTAATGCTAACAAGAGAAAAGGGTTTAGTCCATGATCCAAGAGAGGCTCAAGAGAGTTGGAGGAGCAGTCTACCTGCAAATTTGTAATCCTGAGGGAATGTTGTGTGATTTTTTATTCCATGGAAGATTCATGAAAGTTGTTTTTATCAGAATGTGATTCATTTGTTCTCGATTTCTTTTGTCATCTTCTTGCTTGAAATATAGTGCATATTTTGAAGATCAAAGGCTTCCTATGATTAATAAATCCATGAGCAGTAGAGGATTTGTTGCATCCTGCTTGTTAATCATTGTTTTATTTCAAGTATCTTGCATTTTTTTCCAGAAAGGATTCATGCTTGATGGATGTTCTCCTTTTCGTTATCGTCTTCACTCTTCTATCCATCATTATTATAAAACTTTCTCTTGATATGTAGCTTGATTTCCTTCAATATGCAGAGAGGTTATGACTCCATGCCCAATGGTGAAAGATCATTGATCTGCAATCAATTTGTTTCTCTCTCCTTTCTTGTAGAGTCTTGTTGATCCACCTACCAAATTTGATTTAATTATTCAGATTATGATGTCCTTATAGCATTATAAGGGTAACTTCTAGTTATAACATTTATGACATCATTGTCGGGGACAAAGTTGAAGTTTTTCCCTAGAAGGAACGACAAAGCTTAGATCTAGTCTTTGATGGTGAACAAAGGTTCGTGAAACAGTACATACTGCATCATTCACCGTGGCGACTCCACTATTTGAATATCTGTTGGTGACTCCATTGATCCAAGATGTCAAAGAACATGGAATCCATTTTGGCACGAAGTTTGCACCTTTTAATTTCTCTGCCATTCCAGGCTTTCCTAATGTCGTACCTATTGTGGATGAGTGGGGAGATTATCTTCCCAGATTTAGAGAAGAAAGGGATGAAAATCCTACAACACATCTATTGAAATTCCACAAAGTTATGCATCGGTTGGGCATTTCTCACGAAGATGTCTTGATGAATATGTTCATGTACTCATTAGAGGGGGGTGCACGTGAATGGTATCAATCCTTGCCTCCTTCTATCATATCTTCTTTAGCAGAATTTCATACAACATTCCATAAGCATTGTAAAAGGTATTATCCCGAGGGATTTATTTTTTAGCACTATTGTGAAGTATTTAAGATTTATTTTCAGAATGATGAAATTGGTGCTTCTAGAAGTGTTGACGAGAAAAATTATGAAGAGCTTGATAAATATATTAGTTCAGATCATATTCTAGAAGACACGGTTCTTCCTTTCTTACCTATTACTCAGAATGAAGAATGTGATGAGCATGATGTTTCTTCTCTTCAAAATATGTTGTTTCCATATGATTTTCATGAAAACCTTGTTTTTCTAAACGTTGTTAATGAGTTTCTTGTTCAACAAAATCATCAACGGTTTCAAGAGTGTTTTTCTACCCTTAAAGGTTGTGAAGCACATGAAGTTCTTGATCTATTGCAAGGAGAACAAGAGCAGCCTAGTCTTATTCATGTAGCATGGTTCAAGCAACAACAACTTGATCTTGTAAATCAACTAAAGTCTTGTCATGTTCTTCATGATCCAATGATTGATTGGATGGATTCTTGTTTTCCAAACGACCTAGATGTGGCAATGCTCAATATATTGTTGATTCACAGTTGTAAATATAGGTTGTACATAGCTGTGAACATGAGTTTATTTTTATCAGTTAGATACTTATCTTGATGCATTGGAAGCATGACTTCACTTAAAAAAAGAACAGTTTCATCTAGTTAGGAGTAGGATGAATAAGCTTGTCATGCAAGCATTTGATTTTCATTTTGAGGTCAGTTTGCAATGTGTGGATGTTTTAGTTTTCAATAAATAATTAGATATTCTCTTAGTACATCATGGATAGAGCACAGATTACAGGGATCCAATGGATTAATGCACTGAAGCTATGAGTTCTTGGAAACTTGTAGGGAGAATGCCATCCCCCATGGAGCCGATGTTAGCACATAAAATTCATTGGTGTCAATTCCATCTCATTTTTACTTTTGTTTGGGTTTAGTTGAAGTCACATGGTCAATGTAGTCTCATGTATAAAGTCTTTTAGTCGCTTCAATAAGATAAGTTTAAGGTCATTATATCACGTTTTAATAAGCCTAGGGGTATTGTTATGTTACAAATATAAGGTTCCCTAAGCTTTTAAATCAATTTGGTTCATTTATGGCTTGTATCCAATCAATTTCAAAGGTCGTTGCAAAAACTCCTAATATTTCGCAACATCACATCACTTTTGTCACATTGTTGCAAAAGTGTTGAAATAGAGGTTTTGCAGCGAATACACTGCAAAAGTGTCTAACTTCAAATTGTTGGTTGATTCAATGCCATGGAACCTGGACAAGAAAATGATGAGGAGTAGATTTTTTTTCGTGTCTTATGTGATTTGCATATTTCAAACAGTAAAACCATGTTCACTACAAAATTCCTGGGCGCTGCAAAACTATGTTGCCAAAACTTTGTTTGAGATATCATTTTTCGGGATTAACTGCATAGAGTAAGTCATTAATCTATGACCCATATCCATGAGTATTAGTCGCAACTGACTAATAATTCTCATGATTTGAATAGTCCACTTAGCACTCATTGCATCGGGTGATGCTCACAGGGGTGAAGAAGTGGGATTGAAACCAACGAAATGAATCGCATAGCATCAATCATCACTTCCGGGGCTTGCACCCGGTAACCAAGACTTCTCAGGTGGTCACCCATCCCAAGATGCCTCTGGCTCATGCACGCTTAACTGTGGAGTTTTCCCCACAATTAAGCCCACTTATCTTGCTACCCCATTTGCAAAACCTTAGCAAGTATTGTGCCTTATGAACTATCCATTCAAAGCTCCCTTCACTCTTATTATTTAAGTATAGAGGGGCTTTCACAATGCAACATATTAGATATCATTTTTCGGAATTAACTGTGTAGAGTAAATCCTTAATCTATGACCCATATCCATGAGTATTAGTCACAACTGACCAATAATTCTCATGATTTGAATAGTCCACTTAACACTCATTGCATTGGGTGATGCTCACAGGGGGTTAGCAAGTATTGTGCCTTATGAACTATCCATTTAGAGCTCCCTTCAATTTATTATTTAAGTATAGAGGGGCTTTCGCAATGCAACATATTAGATATCATTTTTTGGGATTAACTACGTAGAGTAAGTCATTAATCTATGACCCATATCCATGAGTATTAGTCTATGAGTGCTAAGTGGACTATTCAAATCATGAGAATTATTATTTACAAAACCTTAGCAAGTATTGTGCCTTATGAACTATCCATTTGCAAAACCTTAGCAAGTATTGTGCCTTATGAACTATCCATTCAGAGCTCCCTTCACTCTTATTATTTAAGTATAGAGGGGCTTTCGTAGTGCAACATATTAGATATCATTTTTCAGGATTAACTGCGTAGAGTAATTCATTAATCTATGACCCATATCCATGAGTATTAGTCGCAACTGACCAATAATTCTCATGATTTGAATAGCCCACTTAGCACTCATTACATTGGGTGATGCTCACAGGGGGTTAGCAAGTATTGTGCCTTATGAACTATCCATTCAGAGCTCCCTTCACTCTTATTATTTAAGTATAGAGGGGCTTTCGCAGTGCAACATATTAGATATCATTTTTCAGGATTAACTATGTAGAGTAAGTCATTAATCTATGACCCCTATCCATGAGTATTAGTCTATGAGTGCTAAGTGGACTATTCAAATCATGAGTGCTAAGTGGACTATTCAAAGCCCCTCTATACTTTGTTTGTTGTCGAAGCCCACCATTATATTTCTGATTTTTACCACTAGTCATGTCATCTGAGAAAAAACAGATAAGTGATTCATAAATGGTCAAGGGATGTCTTATTTTTTGTCTGCTCAAATTTTGAAACTGACAAGTAAAGGGTTTTGAAATTCTCCATTCATATTGATTTTTTGGATATGGAGCAAGTATGGAATGATCTAATTTCATCAAATGCAAAGGCTAACACCATCATAAATAGTGTACATGATTAAATCATGTTTTAAAGGAAGATAGTCAAGAACAAAGATTTCGCAGCGAAATACAATACGCTGCAAAATTCCTTGTAGCAACAATTTTGCAACGAACTAGTATGTTGTGAAATTGTATTTTCAACATATCTTCTAAACGACAATATGGGATTTTCTACAAATTTGTGTTGAGAAACACTATAATGTTATTTACTTGCTGACAAAAAATCATCCCGAACCAGTTTACCATTTGAGAGAAACTTTAAAAACATCAACTACATAAATTTTGCAGCGAAAGTGCGCTGCAAAATTGGACAAATTTCTAGAATTCGACTTGGTGGAGCTCCAACGTGGAAAGAACAACCCCAAATTGAGGTTGATGATGAAGTTTGAATATTTTTATATGAAATCCCATGATTTTCTCTTCAGTTAGCACAATTTTAGTTGGTCAAAAATAAAATCCTAAAAAATAGGATCTAGAATTAAATAGTATTTTGTTTTTTGTTTCATGTCCTATAATTATGTAACAGTTGCTATTTTTGGTAAAACAAAAGGATTTGACTCCCTTGGGGGAGGAATCAAGGATTTTTAATGACATCCTATATATCGTAATGCTAACAAGATAAAAGGGTTCGATCCATTATCCAAGAGAGGCTCAAGAGAGTTGGAAGAACAGTCTACCTGCTCATTTGTACGCCTGAGGGCATGTTGTGTAATTTTTTTCCATGGAAGATTCATGAAAGTTTTTTTTATCAGAATGTGACAAATTTGTTCTCCATTTCTTCTTTCATATTCTTCTTGAAAATAGTGCTGATTTTGAATATCAAAGGTTGCCTGTGATTAATAAATCCATAAGCAGTAGAGGATTTGTTGCATCATGCTTGTTAATCATTGTTTTATTTCAAGTATCTTACATTAGTTTTTCAGAAAGGATTCTGACCTGATGGATGTTCTCCTTTTTTTATCTTCTTCACTCTTATATCCATCATTATATAAAGTTCTCTCCTGAAATGAAGCTTGATTGCCTTCAATCTGTAGAGAGGTTATGAATCCATCTCCAATGGTGAAATATCATTGATCTACAATTAATTTGCTACCCTCTCCTTTTTTGTAGAGTCTTGTTGATCCACCTACCAAATTTGATTTTATTATTCAGATTCTGATGGGTACTGGGATTATCCTTATAACAGTCTAAGGGTAACTTCTAGTTATAATAGTTGGGTTGCACTCCAAGTTATGGTAATTGGTAAAATCCAAAACGCTTGTGAGATTCACACCGAGAGGAATAGAGTTGAAGCTGAGAAACCAGGAATCGAGGATGCAGGAAAAAAACACAGGGAAAGATAGAGAGACCCTCAGGGCATAAATGGAAATGTTAGTTGTGCATGCCATGGAAAAGAGGTTAAAGACTCATAGTTGGATGGAACAATGACGCGTCATCTTTGCACGTATGAATCCAAGAATATGAACTGTCCATCATAAATGACTATCGTTGAGCGTTAAATCTAGAGTTGGTGAAGGGATTGTTGACGTGGCTTTGGGGGGTGTTGAATGGATGACTTGTTGGCACCCCATCTGGGGCAGAGTAGTCTCACTTAGCTATTTTAGATCTCTCAATGAAGATAGGGTGAGAAAGATTTTGGGTATCAGAGAAAATGAGATCGTGGTTCTTGATGTCCACTCCTGCATTTACGATTATATCGACAACCTGATTAGCTTCTCTACGCACATGGGAAGGAATCATGACGAAGTTGGGTCGAATGAGAGATTTGAGAAGTTCCAGGTGCCCTAGAATCCTCCAATTAGGAGAGATTTCAATAGGCTCTTAACCGTTGAGAAGCTTGGAAAAGAGGCCAAGGATAATTTGAGAGTCACCTTCGATTATAAGCTTGTGAAATCCTCGTGAAGTCGTTGTTTTAATGCCTTGGATGAGGGCCCATAGTTATGTTGCATTATTTGTGTCTTTTCCTAGACTTTCAGCTATGATCAATTGTATTTTTCCTTGATTTTCCCTAAACACCACTCCAAAACCTGTTGGTCCAGGGTTACCTTTTGAAGCTCCATCGAAGTTGAGTTTGAGGAAATATTATGGTGGTTTACTCCAGGAGATAGGACTAGCAGCCTTAAGGGGACAAATTAACAAGGTGGGAGGAAGGGAGATAGGGTTGATATTGCATCTGATGAGAATGATCTTCTCCATAGGATCACACTTGCAATCATCCAGGGTCCATGGCTGGGATCTAATTGTTTCATGTATGTTGTCCCAGATTTTTTTCCTAAACGTACTCTTTATTGTGGATCATGGTCTGGAAGATTCTTCGATTTCTCTCTTTCCACGGTTTCCAAATAGTGAAGTCATGTAAAAGTTTCCATATTCGATTAAGTATTGGATTTTGGAAGATCTGGTTTTTCCATTGGTTGATGGTACTTTTGATGCTGGTTGGATCTCGATCATTGGTGTAAATGGAATGAGTTACCCATTCCCATATCTGTAAGTTGAAATCACATTGGTTGAGAAGATGATTTGTAGTTTCCTCCTGACGTTGAAAGAGAGGGTGGATGGAGGGTCCAATGGATCCTCGTTTGAGGATTTTATTTTGGACCAAAAGACACAAGAAAGTGTTGACCTTGGGCCATAGGTTTTCTTTCCATATTTTATTTCAGATCTCCTCTTTGTTCAACAAGTGGTGTATGGCATTGAGAGTGTAGGATTATTTTATTTAGAAGACTCCCTTTGTAGTATGACCCCAGTGAAGAATATCTAGAGCCTCATGGGTGTAAATTTTTCTATCTTCCATTTCCTCTTGCCATGGTATGAGATTGCAATCAGGTTGTAGTTCTAGTTCATGATGACTAGATTTCCATTCTCTCTAGAATGGGTGATTTAATTATTCCTTCCATAATTTATTAACTGTGAGTTGTGTGATGTGTTTCATGTTCTATTGGATGTCCTGTGTGTCCATGGATATCAATGGAAGGCGTCATTTCCATGAATCAGTCCAAAAACGTGTTGTTTTACCATTCCTTTTTTCCGAGAAAGCATGTTCCTGCACCAACGCTATGTTTTTCCAAGCAGTGTTCCATATTGAGGATCCAGGGAGTGGATTGTTAAGGCGAATTATCTTTCTTTCATCGGTTCCTGGGGTGTATTTATATCTCCAAATTTTGGCCCATATGTCAGTAGGATGTGTGAGCCATCTCCACCAAATTTTAGCTCCCATAGAATTATTTATAATGCATGGATCTCTTAGACCAAGACCTCCAAAATGTTTGGGTTTTCATAAGTCATCCCAGTTCACTAGATCCCATTTATGATTATCTTGAATGTCCTTCCAAATAAAGCCTCATTGGATGGATCGAATTAGGCTTAGTGTGGACTTAGGGGATGCCATGGCTGAGAAGAGATAAATAGGGATATCCTGAAGAACAGATTTCAGAAGGATGAGGCGACCAACATGGTTAAGGGTGTGAAAGGTCCATGAGCCGAGGCAACATTTTAACATCTCAATGACGCTTTCCCAAGAGTTATTTCACAACGATTTTTCAATGAGAGGGACTCCTAAATACTTGGATGGAAGGGAACTCCAGTGATAACCAAGGATATTGGAAATATGATTCTAGATGGCTTATTCGGTGTTGAAGAAAAAGATTTGAGATTTGCCAACATTAATGTCGATGCCATAGGTGGTGATAAAGTCAGTGAGGATTTCATGAATGGTAGAGGATTATTTGACTGTAGCAGCCCCCATCATCATGGTTTCACCTACAAATTGATTGTGGGACAGAGGGAAATTTATACCTGATAGAGTGAGGCCCTGTAGAGTTCCATTGTCAATGTGTGCCTTGATATATCTGCTAAGACCTTCTGCCATGATAACAAAGAGGAAGGGAGAAAGAGGGTAACCCTGTCTTATGACTCTTGAGGGAGCGAAGGTTTTAGAGGGGGAGCCATTGATGAGAATCGAGAAGAAGGCGGTGGAGGTAAGTTGTAGGATCCAATTGACCTAGTCCAAGTGGAATAAAAAAGCAAGAAGGATGTTTCTCAAGTATTGCTCGTTGATAGTGTCAAAGGCTTTTGAAAATTCTATTTTGATAAGCATACCAGGAGTTCAATAGGATTTGAGAGAGTGTATTACCTTGTGGGAAAGGATGACACTGTCTACAATTTTCCTATTAGAAACATAACCAAATTTCTCTTTTGAAATAATGAAAGGAATAATAGGATTGAGACAAAGAGAAATTACCTTTGTTATGATCTTATAGATGACATTGTAGAGTGAAATTGGCCTAAAATTCTTAGGATGGGATACTCTCTCTTCTTTGGGGATGAGAGTGAGGAAGGTATCATTGAGGGAAGAAAGAATTCCTATGGATCTACAAGAGTCTTCAATTAGTTTCCACACCTATTCTTGTATCATTGGCCAATAATGGTGGAAGAAATCGGTGGTAAAGTCATCCAATCCTGGAGCTTTCCCAATAAGCATCTCCTTAATAGATTGATCTACTTCCCCAATTGTAATTGGTCTTAGGAGTCCATTATTATGATCTTCAGTGATGTTGTTTGGAATATGCCTTATGATTTTTTCAATAAAAGGAGATCGATCAGGACAAGGCTTTGTGAGTAGCGTTTGATAGTAATTAATGAGATATTGTTCCATGCCTGCATGGTCCACTATGGATTGGCCTTGATCGTTTTCTAATATGGTGATTATGTTAATGTGGTGTCTTTGAATCATTGATTGGTGAAAGAACTTGGTATTTTTATCTCCTTCTCACAGCCATTGTACTCAGGATTTTTGGCACCAAATTTGTTCTTCCTGAGCATACCATTCATCAAGATGCTTGCAGATATTGGCTTCTTCTACTTGAAGTGGATCAGATCTACCATTAAGGATGATTTTCTTTTGGATTTCCTGCATTTTTTTCTCGAGTTCTTTTTGTGCCTGAAAGATGTTTCCAAATACCATTTTGTTCCAAATTCTAAGATGTTGCTTGAATTTATTTAGTTTTTGTTGGAATCTATACATGGGAGTGCCATGTGAAACTTCATCATTTTTCTACCATGTTGGAGCACTATCTTGGAATTCCAGGTGATTGAGACAAAAAAATTCAAAGCGGAAAGGTATTTGTTGAGGTAATCCCACTATGTCCAGCCAAAGTTGGATTGGTCAGTGATCGGATCTAGAGGCAGGGAAGATGTTGGCTTTCATGAGTAATCCTTCCATCATTATCGAATTAGAAGTGAGGAATCGGTCTAATTTGAAAGCTATTTGGTGAGAGCCTGATCTTCAATTTGACCAAGTGAAGATGCCTTCCCTAAAGTCGAGATCATTGAGGTGCAAGGCATCAATGGTGTCTTGGAAGAGTCCAGCTTCCTTCTCAAGGTGTCTGATTACTCCCTTTTTTTCCTCCAAGGTTTTAATGAGATTTAAATCACCTCCCAATATCCAATTACTTGCTCCATCCAAAGTGTCGAGAGAAGTGATGTTCTTCAAAAAGAGTTCTTTTTCCTGGGGGTCCTATGGTCCATACACATTTGTTGTCAGCCCTAATTTATTTGTTCTTATGAGTTTGTAAGATGCTAAGAGAGTCCACCTGGTTGAGTAGAAATTTTCCATAGTGATTACTGTTGGGTTCCATAGAATGGCTAGTCCCCGAGTCACTCCTTTGGAGTCAGTAAACATACCATTGCCTTTGTTCTAGCTCTTGGAAAAAAGGAATTCCGCCATTGTTCCTGCACATTTCGTTTCTTGTAGTAACATTATGTCTAGATTCTCTGTCAAGATGTTGTTTCGGAGGATTCTTTGTTTCATTCTTTTGTTCAATCCCCTAATATTCCAGGATATTATCTTCATGAGGACAGAAGGTTTTGGGAGGGGAAGAAGTTATCAGTGAGCTTCTGAATTTGACCAGAATTGACCATGTAGCTACCAATCTCTTGAATTAGTTTTTGGGTGGATTTTCTTCCTCTTTTACTTGCTTCTTTGACTTGCTTGCATGGGTCTTTGTTCGAATCTGGATGAATTTCGAGTCCTGTGCCAGATCTGGATGTGGCTCCTACTGTGGAGTTGAGATACACCTTATGTAATTTTCTAAGATGCTCCGGAGGGACTGATTAGAGTTCTTTCTTTCTGTAGGCTTCCTCTAATCATACCATATCGATTTATGCTAGTTGTTGGTCATCAAATTCGACTTCCATTTCTCCCCCTTCTCCCTAGGTCAGGTCTTCTACAGTGGGAGATAAGGGTTGTTGTGGTAAGATTTGTTCAATGGTGGTTTCTAGAATATATTCCCTTTCGCTTTGTCAATTTTGGGAAGGGAACTAGTGGGTGGGAGGTCTTCCGGGAGGGTATTGAGGATATCGAATGAGCTATTGGTTGAAGGTGCCCCAAGGGATATGGGGTTGTTTTTTTTCTAAGTCTGGCGTCTTCTTCCTTAGACTTGGGTGAATCCATCTTTTGGCTTGTCTTGGGCTAGCTTTGGGGTATTGGTGGGAGCATTTAGAGAGAAATCGCGGAATAGGTGGCCATGTTCATGACATTTGTGACAACGAAATGGGATATGTTCTTAGTCTATTGTTTTCTCCCATTCCTTGTCTTGGTATTCTATCTTTATTGTGCCTGGTAAGGGTTTCACTATGTTCATGTAGACACATATCCGTGCATAAGAGGTATAGAGACCATGCCTTGTGGCTTCAGAGGTTTTACCAAATATTCCTAGGGTGTTTCCAATACCTTCAATGATTTCTCCCAGCCATAATTATTGAGGAAGAGAGTATAATATTATCCAAACTGGAGCGCATGTGAAGTCCTCTTTCTCTAGGGTATATCATCTCTGACCAGAAGTGTAGATATAGGCCTATATAGTTGTAAAAATCCGGACCATTTTCGAATACTTTGTCCTTATCCTCTAAGTGGTGGAAGATAATGGTAAAAAAAACCTTGGAGCCAAGTTGGAGGTCATAATGCCCCTTTGGTTTCCACCATGTGTTGATCCATTTGATCAAATATTTTTCAAAGGGCCATACACCTAGAAATATTCCAATGAGGGCGTGGTCTCTCATGTATTGAGTTTGTGCTCCTACTCGGGTTGAACTGATCACATACCGGGGGGTTGTGGAGGCCCGAGGAATGCATTTTCCCGTAGTCCATGTTCGAACCATTTTTAGATGAGAGGTCTCGGTTTTTATCTCCATCCATTTATTGTGGTTGAGTTCTTCTTGCAGGGTCTGATCTCTAAGGTGCAACAGTGGGTCAAAGGGGGGTCGTGCAGAGGAAGTTCCTATTGATACACCCACTATAACATTGCAGTAGGAGGGGGATTTCGCCCCCTCGTCAGATTCCATTGGTGCATATTCAGTCAGAGAGTTGTGTTGATAGCAGAGGCGACATGGAATGGTAATGATGATCAATATTGTAGGTTCGCTAGAGCATCATAAACCCTAGCTCATTTCATTCACAACAAGAACTTGCTTTATAAAATTTGGAGGACACATAAGTGGCTTTGATCCACTTATGTGTGCACAGGTCATGATATTATTTAATACAATATCTTTAGGTGCAACCACACATTCGACCACTACCTCAAGGTGCCCCCATGGCTCCAGGTTAGGCCCTCACGTGAATTGAACCTTGCCAAATGGTGAAAAACTCCTCGCTTTCCACCATTGGATCCAACCCCTTTGGGCTTGTCTATGTATTTTATTAAAGAGAATCAGTTTATGTATTTTATTAAAGAGAATCATATATAAATACAAAGATGACGCTTGGTTTCATCTTCCCACTAGTTCAGTGGTTGTTCCTATTTATTAGTATTCTTAAATTAAATATTTACAATATTATTTGCAATATACTATAATCCTAACAATTTTTTATTCATATCAAATGTTTTATATATGTATTTATTTGTTTATTATTAAACAATTAAACTAATTTAGATGTTTATTTATTTATTCTTTTGCTTATGCCAAGTTAATGTTAGATTACCTTACACCTCCCCCGTACTATGTTGTAAAATATATCTCTAGGAATAATTGATCTTCCTAATAAGCTCTCGATGTTATTATAATTTACATCCATAACCTATGATTAATTGTTTTGGTTTTTGACAAAGTCGAGATTGTAGGTAAAGATAACAACGCAAATGGCATTATGGTGAGTGTTGGAGGCAACAATAACAAAGCAAATAGCATTATGGTGAGTGTTGGAGGCAACAATAACAAAGCAAATGGCATCATGGCAAGTGTGGGTTTCAAAAACGTGAACACTATATAGTATAAACTAAATACAATTCTAATTCTCATATTGACAAGAAACAACAATGTCATTACACATGAATTTAAGTGGGGAGTCACAAAGACAAGGCGTTTAAGCTTCATTGGGAAGCTTTCATTAAGTGACACATAAAATAGTGCATACACCAATATGGTGGTAGGACATTTATTGATCTTTGTGATGGATTTAATGTTGTGGAAGGATACATGTTAGGGAGTATATAAGAATCAACTAGAATAAAGATGATTTTAGTCTTTAGATGCCAAAAAATTGTATTCTTGATAAACCAATGCATTGGGAGTGAGGATATTGATAGGTTGTTGGAAATCTAACCCTTCTTTTAATATTTTATGATATTTGTTTAAGTTTCTAAATTAAATTTACAAGTGATTTAGAATTTTGATTTTTTAAAAATGTATTTAAATTTATTTTTTTAATATATTTAAATTTATTCAAAAAAAAAATGTTTATTAAATTACCATTTTAAAATGGATTTCAACCCATGCGTAAATCAATTTGTGGATTCTAAAAAAAATATCTTTATCATATATTCATGAATGCGTGGATTCTAAAAAAATATAGTAGTACTAGTTCAGGCCAAAGATTGCACGTAAAAGCACGAGTGCAGAGTCTGCCGACCAAGACAACATGGAAGAGTCGTGTTTTTTAAGTCCCAACAAAATCCATAAGAATTCCCCTCTATCTCTATATATAGCCCATATTCTGTCATGAATTGTGCAGTACTCGGGCTCTGAGAATATAATGAAATAGGGAGCAGGAGATTGGATACAAGGTGCGCTTATTGGAGCCAGAGCTTTCGGTACAGTCAGCCTCGCCATTAGCAAGGTCTGAGAATAGAATGAAATCAGGAGGAGGAGATTGGGTCCGAGGTGGGCTTATTGGAGCCGGAGCTTTTGGTACAGTCAGCCTCGCCACTAAGAAGTCCAGTGGCGATCTGTTTGCTGTCAAGTCCACGGCCACTTGTATTTCTTCTCTGGAGAACGAGTATAGGATTTTGCAGTCTCTCGATTCTCCATATGTTGTGGGCTGCCTGGGGCAGGATTACAGCATTGAAAATGGTGTGGGGATATACAATATTTTCATGGAGTACGTACCAGGTGGCAGCATCGGAGACTTGTTGCACAAGTTTGGGGGTCGGCTTGACGAGTCGATCATCAGATCATACACACGTGGCATCCTACTTGGGATCCAGTATCTCCACAGGCAGGGGATTGTGCACTGTGATATCAAGGGGAAGAATGTTCTTGT
>JZKD02S0371693.1:478789-490937 GCA_000966675.3 Picea glauca | reverse complement strand
CACTAAACGATACACCTTCTTTCACAGGTCCATCTGCTATTCCTGCTTGTCCCCTTAGCAGGGTTTCTAGTGATACACCCTCGTTCTAAGATTACCTTCTAGGTTTGTCGTTTTCCTTACCTGAGGTGCAGAAGATATCCACTGTGAGAAGCTCGAGAGCTGAAGACAAAGGTGGTGGCTTCTCTGGTGCTTGTAGAAAGGTGGTTATCAATGCACTATCACCATGAAAAAGTCGAAGACAATGTAAATCTAATAAGGTGGTGAAATAGATGGTTTTAGGTTCAAACATTGGTCTAGAGGAGACGTGCATAATGGATTTATGCGGCTTGGTTGGGAGATTTTCCTATGGGAACTTGTGCAAGGTAACTCTTCCTGTCTGGGTGGAACAGGTTTGGTCTTCGCTGTTAGGATACACCCTAGAAGTCCTTTACCTTTCAAAATATTGGTTTGGTTTCTTCTATAACTTGACGAAAGACGTCTCTCTACTACTGGAGAATAGGTGGGTTAATGGACGTAGCAGCCTCATGTTAAAGAGATGGTGGGTGGCTTTTGATCTGGTAACCGAGTATTTCTCCCTTAGACATCTTTGGGTACTTTTACATGGCTTACCATTACACCTATGGAACGAAGGGGTGATGTAGGCCATCAAGAACTCACTCGGCAAGTTTATTATGGTTGATAGAGCTTCTCTTTCAACGGCTTCTAGAAAAGTTGGAAGAATCTTGGTTGAATTGGATATCCATCTCTCGCTTCCGGAAACCATTGAGATTGAGTGGAGGGGTCGACGCATTCTACAGTGCCTAGACTACTTAGGCATTCCTTTTAGGTGTAGCATTTGTCGTAGCACAAGTCACCTGAGGCAGGATTGTAAAGGTTTCGATGTTGATGTTGATGAGCCTAAAGTCTCTGGTCACTTGAATGGCTCTCCTAATTCCTCTTCGGACACTGATTTCTACAAAAAAGGACCCTTACACCTGGCACGAGATGACCCCATCCAATCAGATTCATTGGGTTTGTTGACGGGTAAGTTAAAATCTCAGTGTCCTACTCTCTTTTCTTCTTTGTCATTATGGGAACGAGACGCTCTAAATTCTTCTGATTGGCTAAAGCTTGCAACTAGAAATGTCGATGTATCACATGTAGTCAACAAGGGGTTTTTTTTTCCTACCGATTTGAGTACTGAGTGTCGAGCGGTTAAGACTTCTTTACCAGGTTGGTCCTTTGAGGGTTGATCCTCTTACTGAACTTGATAGTTAAGTTGAGTCTAGTGTTAAGTTTATTCTGTAGGTTCACTCCTTGGTAACTATTGATCATGCTATGTTGGACAAGTCTCTTGGGTCCTCGTGTCCTCAGGTTGGAGTCTCCTCTTCTCCACCTGTCTATCAGGAACCGGATGATGATGAAACCTCTCTTACTACAATCCTTGACTCATTATCACCTTTTATCCGTGATCAAGATTCCACTGTACAGTTGCCCATTTATCTTGGTAAATCTGTCTTAAACCCTTTTATTGGTGATGGGGAGGCTAACTCTTCGCGCTCTCTTGCTGAAGGGGATGGGAAGGAATTCGCCTGGTCTAGGGGCTTGGGTATAGAATACTCGTCTGTTAAGACTAGGAGCACCCAAAAAAAGTATGTAACCTTGTCCTCTTTAGAATCAAACACTCGTACAACCACAGAGGGTGGGGCACTTAAAGCATTGAAGGCCCTGGCACGAGAAAAATAAGGATCTTTCTTTCCCTCAACCTTAGAGGGACTGGAGGCACCCTCAAATCTACCTATGTTCACTGTGTTCTTGATAAAAAACACCCTGACATTGTATTCTTTCAAGAAACTTTGGTCCATTTCGAAAAAGCTAGAAATTTTATGCATGCTTTACGTCCGACTTGGTTTAGTTGTGCAGTCAATTCGGTTGGAACATCTGGTGGACTGTTGGTTACTTGGAATCCACACATTTTTTATCTAGTTTTGTTTCTTACCTATGGTGGGATTTTATTGACATAGGTCTGTATAGCTAGCAAAAGGGAGATTTCATTTCTAAATGTCTATGGTCCTTGTTTGGAGAAGAAAAAGTTTTGGAACCTGGTGGCAAACTCTGGTTTGTTAGCTCTTAAAAATTTAATTATCGTGAGGGATCTCAACTTGACCGTATCCTCAGGTGAGATTTGGGGAGGCTCTTCATCCATGGGGCCTTTGGCTGGATTATTCAAATCTTTCTTTCGAAATAATAATCTCATTGACATTGTACCGAGGAAGGTTATCCCCACTTGGCGAAATGGTCGTTCTTAAGCAGATTTGATTGCAAAAAGACTGGACAAATTCTTCATCTCTGAAGAATTTCTTTCATTGGTTGGAATCTACAGGTCTTGGGTGGAATAGTCGTTCATATCAGACCACGCTTCGGTCCTTCTTCAGCTGGAATTGCCTCCCCTTTTTAGGGCCTATCCTTTCAAGCTAAATCCTCAATGGATATTGGATCAGGATTTCATAGTGATGGTTTAGAAGCTTTGGAAGGATCCAAAATTTCTTGGCGAAGATGGTAAATAGAAAATATTAGTATGGAAACTTAAAGATCTTAAGGCAAGCACGAAATAGTGGCAAAATATCTGTACTCTCAAGGAAAACTCTCATCTCAGAAATCTAGAGAATGATATAAAATCCCTGATACAAAATTTTCTGGATAGATCAAGTTTACCAGAGGAGGAAACATTATTAAAAAATATGGAGTAAGAAAGGAACATGTTACTAAGCGAATTTCAAGAGGAATCGCAATTTTGTTTGGGAGATCATGGATGAAGCAAGGCATTTGCATAATGGTCAGGAAAACATAAAAAAAGAGGCAGTAAAACATTTTAATTTTTTTTTCAAAGAGCAAGTAGCTCCTTCTACAAGCGATCAAGTAAGAGTGGTAGGTATGTTATCTAGACTGGTAACAGAAGCCGAAGTTGAATTCTTGTTTACTCCGATAAAATTGAGGGAAATAAGAGAAGTTTTAGCCAATTTCAAAGTTGATAAGAGTCTAGGGTCGGATGTGTAGTGTCCCCAAGGCCGAGCCCTGTTGTAAATCATGTTCTAAAAGGAATTGTAATTATGTTTTATAGGCTTGTGAGCCAAGTTTTTATAAGTTGGTGGCTTATGTGTTTGTTAGGCCAAGGAGCCTAAGTGTTGAAGGCCAGGAGCCTGTTGTTGTATATGTAATCACGCGGAACAAATTAATAAAAATTTGTAAACACCGATAGGTGTAGACCGACCACGATGAATGAGTGAAGCGGGACTGAGCTTCCACAAAGAAGGCAAGGGATTAGGGGCTGGAAGGTGGGAAAAGGGGCTAAGTGTTAAGCCTAGGGGGCTTCAGCCTTGGGAATAATATTTTAATACTATTCCAAAAAGGCATGAGCATTTCATGTTTTATCCTAAGTTCCTAACCATGAGGAAGGTGATGCGTGCTGGGTAAACGCATGTAGTTTCCAGGGCGACAAGTGTCAACCCCGACCCGTGCAAATAAAATGGCGAAGATGAGACGTGATGGGGGTTCTCCTCCATACCACCCGACGACCTGAGTGCATACAGCCTCTGAGCGATACGACGGATCCAACCTCTGCAGAAAAACCTCGTACATATTATGAACTGAAAAACCTGTGTTCATCTGAAGAATCCATGTGTATCCTCTATCTGAGATCGAGCCTGTGTGTGGGGTCTCTATCCCAAAGTCGTGACTGTGAGTCATTCGGCCATTGTTGAGCCTGTAGGAAAGTCGCGTCAATTTTCCCTGTTGATTGTTGTGGCCATGTAGTGATGGACTGCATGTGGCTTGTTGGCCAGTGGAGCAACACTCTCTCCAGGAGAGAGAGTGTACAGAGGAAGGAGAGAACTCCTAGAAGGAACCTTATAGCTGCCACAGAGCCCGGAGACTTTCGGTCCGTCCTGTTGTTGTAACCCAAGGCAAGGGAGGTTAGCAGCCGAAGGACTGTCCAGGTGACAGAGAAGGTGTATACTCCTCAGGTGGAACATGCATGTGGGGAATGAGGGTCTCTAGGCAGTGAGCATGAGAGGTTCCTGGGAGAGAATCCCATCCTTGTGGTTGTGTGTTGTTTCCCTGTAACCTCATCCTAGCCTAGGATTCCTTATCTAGGGGTGGAGCTTAGTCCCAACTCGGGGGTGACCCACTGTTAAGTTGATGAGCAGTGCGGTCTAAGGCTGGGAGGTTCATGGAAGGCCTGCACTTGGTTGGTGGATTCTACCACTGTTCAAAGATAAGTACCAGATGATGCTTTAATTATGTTTATGTATCTCTGTGTATTATAATCATCATGTATTTTATTGTGTATATGAATTGATGTTAAATAGTATTGATTGTTGATTATGGCAGTAAATCGTATGATTACTCTGTGTTGAATGTGTTTAACTTGTTTTGAATGCATGTGATTAATTGTGAGTGAGAATGTTTTTATTCTGCGTAGTAACACCTACACAGTAGTGAGTGAAAAGTGGTGCTACAAGATGGTTGGTCTGTCGAGTTTTTTATCCATTTCTTTGATCTAGTTGGGGGGGATCTCCTAGATATGGTAGAAGAATCGATATTAAAAGGAAATATTTCAGGAGGCTTAAACTTGACTTTCATTGCATTAATCCCCAACGTAAACAAGCCTCTTACCTTTGGGGATTATAGACGCATCTCGCTTTGCAACCTCTGCTATAAAATCATTTCTAATATTATAGCAAATCAGATTAAGTTGATTTTGTCTAGATCACTTTCTAAGGAGCAGTTGGGATTTTTACAAGGCAGGCAGATCCAAGATGCTATTGGAACAGTTCATGAGTGCCTCCACAACATTAAAAAAAAGAAATTAAAATCTTTAGTCTTAAAATTGGACCTACAGAAGACCTATGACTGCATAAATTGGGATCTATTAAGGATTATTCTCCTACAAATTGGTATGGGCATAAGGATGACTAATTGGATTATGAGTTGTGTTGTTTCCACATCCTTTGCAGTTTTAATAAATGGAGAGGCTACTGATTTATTTAAAAGTGGAAGAGGATTAAGGCAAGGTTTCCCATTATCCTCATTGCTTTTTATTCTAGTTAAGGAAGGACTAGGCCTGTTATTAAAGGAAATTCAATGGGAAGGGAAGTTGACTAGTATCAAAGTTTTCAGAACCATAAATATTCTCCATATTTTATTTGTTGATGATGTGATTATTATGACAAATGCAACTATGCAGGAATGGTGGGAGACAGATAAGGTTATAAAATCCTTTTGCTTTGCATCATGATTATAGGTGAATGGAACAAAGACCACTTTTCTTCATGCAAGCTTGTCGGAGAAGGATTTAAATCCTTTCAAATACCTGCTTCCTTATACTTTCTCTGATCTAGCATTGGGTTTCAAATATCTTGGTTATTTTCTCAAGACTAGGCTGCAACAAGCTGAACACTGGAGTTGGTTGTTAAAAAAAAATGGAAAAAAAGATTGATAATTGGTGTTATATATGGTTTTCTATGGGAGGACAATTCACCTTATTAAAGTCTATTTTAGAAATCCAACCTATTTACTGGATGTCATTGGCAGCTATTCCTTGCTCTATCTTAAATACTCTGAGAAAAATGATGTTTAATTTTCTTTGGAAAGGAAACAATGAATCTAATCATGTCCATCTCTGCAAATAGGAACAACTTACTTTACCAAAGAAATTTGGTGACTGAGGTCTTAGAAATATATGTGACTTTAATAAATCTTTGGTCCCGAACTCACTCTGGAGAGTTTTAACGCGTGATGGTATATGGCATAGAGTTATAAAGGATAAGTATCTCCCTCACTTGACTGTTAAAAATTGGTTTAGAACCCCAACTTTCCATCAAAAAGCGGTGTCAAGAATATGGGGTGGTCTATTGAAATCTGTTCACTTAATCATCCACTAGTTAAGTTGGAATCCGGGATCGGGTCAGCTCATCGCTCTTGGGAAAGATAGGATTCTTGGGATGGGAGAAAAATCATTTCTCTCTAATAATATTCTGTTAGCACTAAGTCTCTGGAATATTTTCACTCTTGCTCAGGCCAAGAGGCATTTCGATAGTCAGCTCTCATCCTCTTATTGGCTTAGCAGCAGTGAGTTGGGATTTTCTGGTGACATAGCCACAGAATGGGACCAATTAAGACGTGCTCTTTTTTATTCTAGAGCCTACTTACAGGATATAGAAGATGATTTGATGTGGATAGGTGGTGATAACTCTAGATATCCCATAATAAAAAATATCTATTGGACCTTAATTTCAACCAAGGACCTGAGGAAACTTGGTGGATGGAGACAGTCTATCTGGAAATGAAACATTAAACTAAAATAAAACTTTTTATTTGGATGGAAGCGGAAGGAAAAATTCTCACTTGGGATACTCTTCAATCAAGAGTATGGGAAGGTCCAGGTCGATGCTACCTTTGTAATCAAGATTCTGAAAACATATATCATATTTTTCTGCAGTGCCCTTTTACCAAGTCAGTTTGGGATAAAGTGATTATTGGTCAGGGTTTTAAAAATAGATGGAAAGGTAACGCCTTGTCTGATTGCTTCAAGAATTGGTTTGATGATAAGGTAGTCCATCCTTGGATAGCTTCTCACATATGTTGGTTTATATGGTTAGAATGGAACAAAGATATTTTTGAGGGAACCACACCATCTCTCCATGCAGTGATTTGTAAGACTTTGGCACTTCAAAATAGAGTCTTAGATCCTATAAAAGATAGACCCTTGAGAGATCTTATGATCCTGCAGCTAAGTAATACAACTATAGCATGGTTCGATGGGGAGACACAGCTTGATGGTACTTCGTGCGGAGCGAGAGGAGTCTTAAAAACACCAGATTTATCAGTCATAAATGGTTTTTTAACTGTGGCAGAGGCACAAACAAAAGAGCAGAGCTTATGGGTGTTTGGGCTACTCTCATGTTGGCAGATCATCTGTCTCTACATAGTCTTCAAGTTTTGGGTGACTCTAAATTTGTAATTGATTAATTGTCCAATAGAGGAAGTCTCCAGGCTTGTGCAATTGAGGGATGGAAATCTAGAATCAAGGATTTAATCAAACATTTTCAATCCATCAGCTTTTAACATATTTTTCAGAAATTTCAATATGGAAGCAGATTTTCTTTCAAAACAGGCACTAAGAGAACCAAAAGGGATAATTACTTATTATATCTTGTCCAATGGCACTGAAGGACCCAAGAGACATCTTAGTCTTCACTAGTTTTTAGGTTTTGGGGCTATTTTCTTGTATTTCAGTGCCAATTTTAGTATTTTTGTTTTCAAATATTGTCATTTTGTCTTTTGGTAGTAGATTAGGGTGATCTTTGTGTATCGATCACGGTTTCTTATTATAGGGATGTTTATTCCTAGTACTTTTTTGAACTTTCTGGTTAGAGTACTCATAGTACCGATCCTAGATATGGATTTGCAAGATGTAAACAAATTATATTTCTAATATAATTGAGCAAATTTTCTATTGGAAAATCTCTCTCTATATGGAATTTATATAGAATTTCTAAATATGGAGTTGATATAGAATTATTTTACTTAAAGTGGATAATGAAATATTTTATTTATGGCCAACATTGAAATATTTTTTTGTTATTAATATTTTTTTTGTAGAAAGCACCTTTCGACGCAATTAACAAATGCTACGGTAAAAGTGAACAATAATCTAATACATCGATATTTCAAAAGCAGTTGAAGAGAACTATTCTAATACAATATTCTAACCCTCCTATCGAGAAATAAGAACAATAACTAAACTAGTGTAAATTCTAAAAAAATTACAAGTGTAAATTTTAACATGGTTTTTCCCAACTGCATCTATAGTTGTCCTGTGGAAACGTTGTTGCACCGTGAGTCCATTGTGCTCTACGATTGACCCCATTGATTTGAGTGCCTAATTCTGAGCCATATTTTGAAAATCCATCAATTATGCTACAGTCTGTTTGAGAGATTTATTCTCCTGTCTCGGCGCCTGAATTGTTTTTTCTTCACTGTTGACAACCTCCATGATTACCACAATTTCCTTATAACTAGTCTCCTCCTTCACACAACTCCAATAGTCCAAGAAAGAAATTGTGCTTTTTTAACCATAATTCCAAACTCATGTACTCTCATTTGCCTCTTTATCTTATGGAATTCACATGCATTACAGTTGCAGTTATTCTTGTGGCCACACTACATTGTAACTGTCACATACCTAGAGATAAATTTGTTCTTAGCTTCATACAAAGCTCCAAAATCCAACCTTAATATAGACCTTTGAACCCGAGAAGCACACCAAAAGAAACACCAAAGGAAGAAGAAATGGACAATGTGTACAAACTAGGGTGGAAACTTTTGATCCCAAATAACCCTACACCACAAATCAAACACCCAAAAAGGTATGTATGGAAGGAACCTATGGCTACCAAGAAGGATCTTCACACATTCTACACCATTTCCCAAACCAAAGAAAACATCTATGATTTCCATGAGAGCCTGGATATAAATATGGGAGAGAAATATCCCACATGTGTTAATGATGAAGCGAAGGGACATATAATAAATCTGCTCATGCTTCATCCAAGTTCCAAATAAGAAGTACATGGGGGATGATATGAGCAAGACACCATGCGAGGTGACACCTTGAACCAACAACACATGTGCTTGTTGAGTTACTCTGAAATTCTCGTAATTGCATAAAGTGGAATGGGGAAGCCCCCTAACTAATTTTGGATTCCTAATCATAATTTTTAAGGAAGGATTTTTAATTCAAAAATGTGATTGCACCTTAGCACACCTTTCTCTAGGCAACAAGCTTCCTTGGCCAAAGCATTTACTTTTTTATTCAGGTTTCTTAAGACATGATAATATTCCACATCCATGAATATTTTTTCTTATTTTAATATTCTCTGGATAGTCCTAGCGAGATTATTTTGACCATGTCCAGATTGCTTCCTTAATCCCTTCATTATAAGTTATGAATCGTGTATAACCATTACCTCCTTGCACTGATCAAAGCTGACTAACTTCAATCCCATCTATAGTGGCAATTCCTCGGCCTAATTATTAGTTGATCGACCCAATCCCCATGCGAATGATGTTATTTATGTTCCTTCAGGATCATAGATAATCTCCCCTACTCCTGTCGCCCTTGGCTTACCTTTTGAAGCACCATTAAAGAATAGGATTCATTTTTTTTGTCCTATCTCCATTTTTCAAATTCTTCCTCTCCCATTCTGATTTTCCACTTATCCTTGGGTATATTTCGAAGAAGATGATTTTGAATGGCCACTTGTCATAAATGGAGAATACTATTAACCCATGATCTCTCTTTTTGGTCTAAATCTGACCATGATAGAACTTTTAATCCTTGAATTTGAACAAATTCCACAACCAGGCTACATGCCAAGAATACAACCCTAGCTAGGGAGAGAGATGTATGGTGGAAAATTGCCTTATTCCAAGCTAACCATATCTCCCAACACAAAAATTTTGGAATTTCCATCCAAATCTATTTGAAGATTTATTTTTTTTAAGTTCCTGAATATCTTTACTTCCAACCGACAAACATATCATTCCAAGAATCTGGGAATGTGACCCTTTCTCTAATTTATCTATATGTATGCTCCCATACTTCCTTGGAGAGTTTTAAACCAAATAAAAGATGGTGTATGGTTTCGTTTGCTTCACTACATAAGACACATATAGAAGGTCCCTCAATTCCTTTATTTTGAAGGTTTTCAATGGTTAACAAATTTCCATGGACCATGACCCAACAAAAGGTAGTTACTTTAGGAAGAGAGACTCTCTGCCAGATACACTGTCATATTATTGATCTTGGGGGGAAAGGGGATTCTAGTAATAATATGTTGTATCCTTCCTTTACTGTGTAGCCTTTCATGCCCCATCTATGGTCATCAAGCATATTAGGATCAACTGAGGCACATCCCTCTAGTAGTTTGAGCAACAATTTTACTTTTTCAACTAGTCCTTTTGGGGAGGAGATCATTTTCCAACCTTTCCATCTTCCTTCTTCACTCCACTTTGTGATATATGATAACTTACGATAGCCATTTCTAATGCACCATGATTTTAAAGGTCTTAATTCCTTTACATATTATAAAGGGGGGTTTTCAAGAAGACCGTCTAACCATAAATTTATTGATCTCCCATTACCTAGTATCCATGATAATTTGGATTGAATCAATGACATTGTTGATTTGAAAAGTTTCCAAATGGTTGAGCCTCTAGTAGCTATAAAGGGAGATTCCAAGTATCTTTTTATGGTCCAATACAATATTTGTTGAGGATGACAACCTTCCACCTTTCATGGGTTAATGTAACTAATCTCCAAAGGATTTTAGCTCCCATAGCAATATCCATTAGGGTTGGATGTTTGATAGCAATCCCTCCTTTGTATTTACTTGATCTAATGGTGGTCCAATTTGTTATATGATTTTTTTTGTTGGTCTCCCCTCCTTTGCACAAAAATTTTCTTATGTTTATAGCCATTTGCTCCATGATTCCTTTTGTTGCAAGCATTAAAATACATTGATAAAGAGGAACAACAGAGAGAAGGGATTTTATTAATGTTAAATTTCATCTCTGGTTCAACAATATTTCTCCCCATTTTTGTATTATTTTATTCACTTTACTTAGGGCCCCCTTCCATACTTGCAATGTGGGATTTCTCAGGGATATTGTCATTCCTAAGTATTTGAAAGTTGTCCAGGACTCAACACTATGGAAACCAAGAATTCTTGATATTTCCTGTAAATTTTCCTCTGAGATGTTCCATTCATATATTTGACTTTCCATATTGTTTACCTCTCCTCCTGAAGCATTTAAAAAGCTTTCTAAAACCTTTTTGAACCTTTTGGCTATTATTCTTGAGGTTGCACCCATCAACAATGTGTCATCAACGAATTGTGAATGGTCGATCTCCTTTACTCCTCTTGTAAAGCTTAGGCCTTGAATCCACCCTATACTTCTTTTATATTCAAGTTTCTAACTTAAAGTTTTATCCATTGTTATTTAGAGAAGAGGAGACAATAAACAACATTTCCATAATTCCCTGCTGATTTTGAAGAAAGTGGAGAGCCTTCCATTGATTATAGGAGCTATCCATGGAGATCCGATGCAAGCTTGTATTTATGCAATGAATTATTCATCAAAACCAAACTTCCTTAAAATAGAAAAAAGGGAGTGTCGAGCCTAGTCAAAGGAATTTGCCATATCCATTTTTATAATTGTACATTTTTATTTATTTTTTATGTTGGTATGAATTGCTTCATGTACAAGAATGATAGTATCCATTATCTACCTTTTTTGCGTAAAACCCCCTTGATTTTTTGAGATCAATTTTGGAATAACTTTCTTCATTCCATTTGCAATAATTTTGGTTGAAATTTTATAATAGTTGCATAAAGAAATTGGTCAAAAATAAGCAAAGGTGGCGGGATTTGTCTCCTTGTGGATGAGGGCCAAAAAAGTAGAGTTGGTCACTCCACCATCTTTTTTCTTCTTTAAAGTGTAATTTAGTATTGTTTTAGATCAAATTTCACTGTCCAAAAAAAAATTTAAACAATGAATCGAAAAATCGTCAGGCCGAGGTGCTTTGTCCCATTCCAAACTTTAGACAATGTGCATTATTTCCTCTTCTTCTATTTTTTCTAAGAAGGGCTACATTTTCTTCCCTATTTATAAGAGTTGGTATATGTTCTAGCATTTCTCTAGTGTTTGGAAAATGTTCTTCTTCTTCCCTCTAAGTGTATGACTCTTCAAAGTGTTGCTTGGCTACATCCTTCACTTTTGCAAACTCTTCTATACTTTGCCCATTCTCCTGATGGATTTTTTTAACAGTGAGTTTTTGCCTTCTTGATTTAGCTTGTTTATGGAAGAAAGAGGTATTATTGTCTCCCTCTTTTAGCCAAAGGCTTCATGATTTCAATTTATGGTCTTCTTCCTCCTTCTTAAATGTTACTTGAAGTTTTCGACGTGCATCTCTCTCTACATGCAACATATGTTTGATGATTTCTCCCTCTTCCATAACTTGTTGAATCTCCTCCATATTCCTTTGGCAATTTAACCTTTCTTGCTCTAGTGGCACAAACATAGTCTTGGCCCAAAACTTTAAGGT
>JZKD02S0371693.1:444437-457793 GCA_000966675.3 Picea glauca | reverse complement strand
ACTGGAAGGAAAATCCTAAGCAGAAATGGATGACCATGAGCACATTTCAAATGGGATTCAAAAATTTGATGGAAGAAATTATGCATACTGGAGTGATAGAGTGAAGACTTACCTACTTTTTGGGTGGAAAAACTTAGAGCTAATAGTTTCTAGGACCTGTTTCATGGGTAGATCCTACTTTGGAGATTTGGGATCCAAAGGAGCCTTTTTGAGGCCTTAAACAATTGTTGTTGGGGTCAAAAACTTGCAATCTTAGCTGGCAACCTCTCAAAGATGATTATCGACTATCAAGTTATGTTAAATAAGGGGTTGTTAAGAAAGGAATGAGTTCCACTCTTATTGTATTGAGTATTGTTCCATAATAGCAGCCATATTGGCCACAATGTCTATGACATCTCTCGAGTGAGTGCCCCTTTCTTTGTATTCACATTTCAGAACCAAGAAGGAAAAAAGCAGAGCATATGCCTAACCTTCTAGCTCTGTTTTTCACATAATTGGTTTTCATGAGATACATCTTTTGTTCATTGTGTAGATGATGTGTTATTGCTTGTCTCTTTCATTTTAATTTCAACTTATTTTAGTGATTTCTAAGTTAAAACTAGTAATATTAAGTCTACAATCATACTAAAACATTGCATAAGAAAATATTGAAGAATCCTATAAAATCTGGTGTAATGCACCCTTTCATAGAAATATCCAAGCAGTTAATAAATCAAGTTTAAAAACTATTATCCATTTTTTACAACATCGATTCAATTTTATGGAAAAAATAAATCATACAAAATCCAATCTAAATTGTAACCAATATCTACAAATTTAAAAATAACATCAATTCAATTCAATTGAAAAAATAAATCTTACAAAAATCAATCTGAATTGTAACCAATATTTACAACAATTTATAAATAAGTTTAAAAATTGTTATCCCATTTTTTATAACATCCATAAGTTTTTTTTAATTAAAAATTAATTTAATTATAATTGTCAAATTTTAAAATTACCCAAAAAAATTTCTTGAACAAAATAACCAAAGGCAGAATTTTTTGTTCTACACCTCGGGGACCTTAAAATTTGAAGGACATGGGGGTGGGCTTTGATCCACTTATGTGTGCACGGGTCATGATACCATTTAATATGGTATCTCTGGGTGCAACCACATGTTCGACCACTACCTCAAGGTGTCCCCGTGACTCCAGGTAAATTGAACCTTGCCCAACGGTAAAAAACTCTTCACTTTCCACCATTAGATCCAACCCCTTTAAACAATATTTGAAATTATATTTATGTTTAGTTTTAGATTTTTAATATTTTTAATATATATAAAATATAAAATTAATAAATTTTAAGTTAATTATCATAATTTATAAACTTTTTAATATCATATTTTAATTATTTATTATTTTGTTTATAAAAATTTAGATTATTTAAAACATTCTCTCAGTCATCTTTTTAGAGAATATTATCCAAATCACCCTATCTCATGAAAGTAAAGACCACCTTCCTTCAACGGTGATTACAAAATAACTGAACTTTCCAGATTTGTTTGAAATCGTTAACAAATTTATGTGAACCATCTTCATATCAAGTCACAAATATCTTCATGTCAACTCACAATTTGCATGATACTCCAGAACAAATGTTTCTGGGCTAAGTTGAATTCATATTAGAATGTGGATAAAATCCATGGAAGTTGAAAGCACGCCCATATAATCTTGATAATAAGCAGGTTTTCCATGATCGCTTTCGAAATCTCGAAATCATATAAACACATACAAGCTTGTTAATAAGCAGGTTTTTCATGATTCTCATGATCACTTCCAAGATTATATTAGAATGAGGGTAATTCATTATCCAGGGTAGTAATTGAGTTTCACAGTTGTTAAGTGGGAGCATTAATAGATAAAATGTATTATAATAATACATTTTATCTATTAATGTTCTCACTTGACAGCCTGGGAGGGAGCATTAATAAATAAAATGTATTATTATAATATATTTTATTTATTAATGCCCTCACTTGACAGGGTGCGAGGGGGTATTAATAGATAAAATGTATTATTATACATTTTATCTATTAATGCCCCCACTTGACAGTTGTGAGACTCAATTGCCACCCTGGGCAATGAATTACCCTCATTTTAATATGATTTCAGAAACTATCCTCATTTTAATATGATTTCAGAAGCTATCCTGGGAAACCTGCTGCTTATTATGAGGCTTGTATGTGCCACTCTGGGCAATGAATTACCCTCATTCTAATATGATCTTGGAAGCGATCATGGGAAACCTGCTTATTAACAAGCTTATATGTGTTATTTTGGACAATGAATTATCCTCATTCTAATATGATTTCAGAAGCGATCATGGAAAACCTGGTGGAAGGGTAAGATGTATTTGGTGAGAAGGAGGCATTAATAGATAAAATGTATTATTAGGGTAGGAGGGGATTAATAGATAAAATGTATAATAATACATTTTATCTATTAATGCCCCCTTCCACCTTCATATGAGGGTTATCTATTAATGCTTCCTCCCACTCTCATATGAGGGTGGGAGGGGGTGAATATTGAATCTTATTTTTAAAATGAAAAAGATATTAAAAATTTTTAAAAAATAATAATATAAAAATTAAATTTAATAAGAGAAGGAAAATCAGATGTATAAAAGTTTTTCAGAGAAAACCCTTCATCTTGTACAGATTGTCAGAAATCACTCGACAAAATAAGAATCGTTGTTTGTTTAAATCTTGATTTGAAAATGGAACATGAAAGAAAAAGTTGATTGTACTTCTAGAAATTTAATCCTTCTCGACTTAGTTAAAATGGTTCTATACTAATGATAACTTAATTAAAAAGATATAAAAGAAAAAGAAAAAAACACAAAATTTGAAATCTAAACAAGAGGTATTAAACATCATATTTCTTTATCTTTCAATTAACAATTAACAAATGAGTAAAAAAGTAAAAGGATCATTTACACTCTGATATAGTGGTAACTTGGAGCAATTGCTCCTTAAGTAAAGTGAGACATCAAGCTATGAGGCCCGGTGATTTACATATGTATGTATGAATGATTTGCCCGGAAAATTTCATATGATTCTCACCAACACTATAGCAAGTTAAATCGCCAGTCCAGAAATCATAAATCATATATGTAGTCAAATTAATTCAATTGCAATCACTTTAGAATCAAAATCACAAGAGTATCTGTTCTGCAGCTCATTTGATTTGGTTAAAAAAATGAGAGAAGATATTTATAAAATAAATATTTAGTACACAAGATACTATGATTTATTTTGGAAATTCAAAACTTGGAAAAACTTCTATTTAATAGATCTATTAATTTATAATATTATAGATTATCAAAACCATAAACCTTATTATAATATTATAGGCTATCAAAACCATGAATCCAAAAACCACAATAATATTATGAATTATCAAAATCATAAACCCAAAAGCCACCACTATTAATCTATTGGATTCTTTCACAAATCAAATTATATTTCCCATAATCCAATTTAACCCAACACATTTATGCTTACAACCTGGACAGTCTTGTATTCTCTACATCCTTCCCAAGGTATCATTTCCAATACATATGTAGGACAAACTTGTACAAACTAGTAAACATTGGTTACAATCAATACATATATCATAAATTTTGACCAAATGTGCCATTGGATATCCATTAATTAGTAAAAATATTTCAATTTGAGAAAATCATATATATAGCCAAATCTTCCAATATATGCCCAATAAAGAATTACCTCTTTATCATAGTGTGAAAAAATTGTGTGGTGCACATCATATTATGACAGGGACAGAGAACTAGTCCTGCCCAAGTAGTATAGAGGTCTACTTATGATCAATGATACAAATTTTTTCTGACAGTATTGATCTGTTAAGAATGCCAGGATCACCACCAGCAATGCTCTGAGAAGAATTTCCGTAAAAGTCCCAAGTTTCATCAATCAAATAGGATGCCGCAGCCATTGCAAACAAGTTAATGCGGTGTCTTGGCAGAATTACTGGATTATGATTGATGTTGAGGCTATGCTCCAGAGACCGCAGCTTGATCCAGTTCAACTCTTGGCTGCAACTCTTACTGATTGACAGCTTCGAAGCTGGCACTACACTTTTCTTCAGCGAATGGAAGCTCCTGGATGGAGGAGCCATTACGAATGTCTGATTTCAACAGAGCTTTATCTGAAGTTGGAGATTTACTTCTGGAAGATCTCACAACAATCCACCGATCATGGGAGCTTGCAGGGCAACTTGGCCTGTCAACACCATCTTCAAATTTACAAGCTGCGGCCAATACCATCACTCGGTCCCTGGGAGAAGGCTTTGGGCATTGCTCAATTGACCGATTCACCTCTGCGTTACATTTTCTTGTTGGACTTGGGATGCTGAGTGACACGATAGGAGTAGTCTGAGAATGGTAAGAATCACTTTCTTGATTCCCAAAATCCAAAGTACTGGTTGGGGACCCTGGTCCAGTAACAACCTCCTCTTTCTCCGTGGCAGAGCAGACCTCGCTTACAAAATTCTGCTTCAACAGCTCTGCACTGGTCCACCTCTTCTTGGGATCTCTCCGAAAACATTTCTCTAGGAAATCCCCGATCTCAGGTGAAAGCGATGCAGTAAACTCAGGCAGCTCCTCTGTGCATCCAATCCGATACATTGTGGCAAGGGGATTGGAAACTTGGCTCCATGGATGCCTGCCAGTGGCCATCTCCAGCATAGTGCAGGCGAGAGACCAAATATCAGATGCAGGGCCCTGCTCCACCTGGTTCACCACCTCTGGAGCCATCCACTGAGGGGTCCCCCTCAATTGCAGGGCCTCCTGGCCCTTTTCGTCATCATCAATCCTCTTGGCAGAGCCAAAGTCAGCAAGCTTCACACCACTGATACCCACAAGAACATTCTTCCCCTTGATATCACAGTGAACAATCCCCTCCCTGTGTAGGTAATCGATCCCACGTAGGATGCCGCGCGTGTATGCCCTGATCACCGATTCGTGCAACTTCCCTCCAAACTTAGAGAGCAAATCCTTCAAGCTGCCACCCGGCATGTACTCCATGAACAAATTATGAAGAGCTGTACCGTTCTCGAAGCTGTAAGTGCGCCCCAGGCAGCGAACGATGTATGGAGAATTCAGGCTCCGCAAAATGTAGTACTCATGGTCCAAAGCGACACTAAAATCGGCTGTGGCTGTGGATTTGATTGCAAAGAGTTGGCCATTAGACCTGCACATGGCAAGGCTGACTGTCCCAGAAGCTCCAGCCCCAACGATGGCGCCCCTCGTCCATCCTTCTTCCTCGGTTCTCTCTGTCTCGAGTTCAATCCCCATTCCCACCCTATTCATTTCAGAAAATAATGTTTTTAAACTAAATCGTGCAGACAGAGTCTCGCTTCTGTTAGTGTTTTCGTGAGGTTATGAAAGCACTAAGTAGGAGCTAGGCTGAGGAGAGGAGAAAAATTTGTACAGAATTTTGTAGCAACTTCAATACACTTCATATATTGTTATGAGATTGGATGGTGTTATCAAATCAAAAAGCAATAAATTAAGTACGATGGAGTTGATGCTTGATGTTGTGTTCGTCAACTATGAGGTACACTTTGCCCAGACCTATTTTTCCCTTAAGTTAAAGTTCAAAAAGTTTTCCTACTAGTTAAAATTCCACTAGTTTTTGATATTTTTTCGAAAACTGAGAATCTAGATTGTCAACAGTAAAACTAAGTTTGCATCACACAAATACAACTCTAACCTCTAGGACAGTTCCAACGGGATTTAAAACCAAATTTATTTATGAAACTGGAACATTTCAAATGTTCAAATGTTCCTTATTCTGTGTTTTTCTTCCTTTCTGGAATGCTAAAGCAATCTAAGCAACCTGTGGTTGTTTTTAGGAAGTTGGAATTTTGTAGAGGGTTATCTTCCCATGATCCCACGATCCTTAGATGGACTTTTTGGGCAAGCAATAACCAGTCTACTGTTCAACATTCAATACCCCCGATAACTTTGATATATAGGTAGAGATATACAAGATGATGTATATACCACTTACCACAGCATTGAACACTACACAACAGGTTAGTTATTGCTCACTTTTTATTCTCTTAAATCCTAATCCAGATCCATTTTGGAGTGGGTTAACTCGGAGCAATCTTTCCTCCCAAGTTACTTTTCCGACATATTTTCAGGAGGTCAGTGTTTTAATTTTCGACAAATCCAGAACTCTGTTCGATTTTCTAAGCATTTGGATTAGTTTAAAATGGAGCATAACCCCTCGGTATGATTCTGAAATGCATAGAACATTAATCCATACAAAACTCAGACTACAACCATATCATGAATATATCAAAATAATTATCCCAATATACGGTTGCTCAGACTGATACGGTTGCTCAGACTGCAAGCATCTTAAGATATTTGTTCACTTATATGAGGATATCTTAAGATATTTGTTCACCCATCTCAGGATATTTGTTCACTTATATGAAGATATTTTTCCATTGTACGTTGAATATTAAATCACTGTATATGACTTTTCCACCTGAAAGATAAAATTATTATCTCACATTGTATTGGCTCTCATCCATTGGTACGATGTACTCTTTTACAATATTAAATTTATTATATAGTTAATGTAAATGTAATCTTATCTCTGCATTAGGATATTTGTCCTTTGAGACAGCTCAGACGGTTAGGTACCTTTCTTTAAGAGATGGGAGGAAGTCTTGTGGTCGAACCTTTCCGTGGAAAAAAAGGATATTTGTCCTTTTAAATTTATCATATAGTTCATGTTCATGTAATCTTATCTCTGTGAGAGTATATTTGTCATTTTAAATTTATCATATAGTTCATGTTTATGTAATCTTATTTCTGTTCATGTAATCTAATCTTATCCCTTTCAAAAAAAGCTTTGCATCTTCCATCGGGTCATATCTGCTTTACAATATGGGAGGATGGCCATGAAGGACCAGCTAACAAGATAAAGTTTTGATTGGTCTTTTTTAGTTTTAGTCTGAAAACCATTGAATGGAAGCCGATCATAGATGAGAATTTGAGTTGTAAGTCTTGACAGTCATGATTGATTCAAGCTTTTAGCATTTCTTCCTAGGAGAGCTGCCTTCCGAGAAGACGATCTTTGTAAATTTTAATATCCTTTTGAATATAAAGAGTATTTTTCTAGTGAAAAAAAATAAAAATAAAAATAAAATAAAATAATCTTATCTCTGTAATAGGATATTTGTCAACGGAGATCTGTATTTTCCAATCTTCATCGATCTGATAATTGGTATATCAATTATTGTACATATTTAATGGATTCGGGCCCTACACTATGTTATATATAATATTTTTAAATCATTTATGATTCGAATAAAAGACTATAAAGTAAACGTAAATTTTAAACATGTACGTTTTTAATTAAATGTAAATTTAAGTTTGTATAAATGGATTTTATTAATTTCACATAATTTAAAATTTAAAATTGCAAATATTACTATTGTGATTTTGATTATTTAATTTTCAGTTCATCAAATTTTCACTTTTCTTCTTTGAATGGATACCCATTCTCTTTATTGTATATATATTTTTATTTATTTTATTTTTTCACTTTCTTCTTTATAGTTCTAGTAACCTTAATTTTGAGAGTGTTTTTATAACTTTGGCTTTTTTTGGTGCCTCATCTCAAATCCAAAATTTATGATACACATTTTTGCAAACTTGAATGTTTAGACTAACATTTTTTTATGTATAGGTGGGATTCTTAGCCAAGCTATGGAGAAAATATTAAACAAATATGAGATATATGCATTTGACAAATGAATTAAACAATCAATATTTTTAATAAGAAAAATAAATTTGGTGGTGTTTATCAATAATTTTATCTAGCTCTTATTTATATAGATCTCACAAAGCTCCAAATCATGGACATCCTAGCATAGCTCTTATTTATATAGATCTCACAAAGCTCCAAATCATGGACATCTTAGCATAGCTCTTATTTATATAGATCTCACAAAGCTCCAAATCATGGACCTCTTAGCCTAAATAATTAGTCATATATGCAATCATGTTAAATTTGTATATTCCAATAATCCACATACCCAATGCTCAGTTGGTCGTCACTAATGATGTTGGTATATGATGTTGGGCATTTGGGTAGATTTGAGCCAACAAGGTCCAAGTTCAAATCCCCCTATCCAAGGGGTTAACTAAACTCGTTGTTGCCAAAGATGTTCAACATTTAGCAAGTTTTGTGCCAGTAGATGTCCAATTCAAATCCCTTAGACAAGGCATACTAATTTAAATTGATTGATTTATTAGGGATGCCATCCAAAAATATGAGAAAACAAGATCAAAATAGCATTTAAAACTAAAAGTTTCTTTGGTCATAACCATGTCCAACCAAAATGGTTATATGGTTATGTGCAACACAAAACATGCATCCAATTATATCAATGCATATCATATACTACTTTATACATTTATAGAGATGTTACATAAGATGTTAATGTAGTAAGTGTGTGAATGCAATCTTAGATGTTTCTTGCATCTCAAAAATAGATGTTTTTGTAGACATTTAAAGAGTATGTTTTGATCATTTCTACTATTGTATTCGGGCATGTTTATTTATTAGCAACAAAGTCATTTTAAACATTTATGTACCATGTTAAATATGAACATTTATATGTTTTAAATCTTAGCTCGTGCACGCGACTGCTCTGGTGTGCCCCTGTTCTCGGCAAGCTAGGTCCCGTCGCCATGGCCCCAGGAGGGGGCCTCGAGGCTCCCCCCCCCTTCCTCCAGAGATCTTGGCATTTAGGAAATTGGTCGCGGCCAGCTGCAAACGCTCAGCGACAGAAGCTCAGCAGAAATTTGTTAAAAAGCTTGACAATATCCCTACAGTCGCCCTCCCTGTAGAAGAACTTGCAGGTCTGCGCTGAACTTAGTCGAACGTGGGCTCATTGCACAGTTCATAGGCCTATGGCCCTCCCCTAAAGTTGTAGATGTGTGGATGCAGAGGAACTAGAGTCCTCTAGTCAAGGAAGGTATCAAAAGCCATCTTGTTAGCAGGGGTTTCTTTGTATTTGTCTTTGACAATGTACAAGATAGAAACCTCATTTTTAGAAACATACCATATTTTATGGGCCCTCAGGGTCTGTACCTGAATAAATGAACACCTGACTTTGATCTGACGCAATATGTGCCATCGATAGTCTCAATTTCGGTGCGCCTCCCTCATTTACCTTTGCATTACTGGAACCCGAAGTCATTGGAATCCATTGGCAACACCCTTGGAAAATATATCGATCAAGCAGAGAGAAAGGATCAGTATTCATGTGCAAGAATATGCGTCAAGGTTGACTTGGAAGTAGGGCTCCCGTAAGCCATTCAACTAACACTTGTAGACTGGTCTCACATCCAAGAATTGGATCATTATGAACAACTACCATTTAAATGCAGACATTGTCATGGCTACAAACACTTTGCACAACATTGCAAAAAGAAGGTTGAGGAAGATGTGGAGAATTTGAAAGGAGAACAATGGGCACAGGTTCAGAAAACATCCCCGACAAAGAAAAATAACAGATCCGAAGGGAAAGGGGAGCCAATGGGGACTAGCACTCCCACCACAGGGAAGGTTCAAGGGGAAGGGAGTTCAACCCCTTCAAAATCATAAGCTTATAAAAACCCTTTTAAAATCCTAAGCACACCATCAGAAACTCCAGAACCAACGATCGACGAAATCAAGTAGCAGATCCTTCCTCTCGTAGTGGAGAAAGACAATGTAGAGGCAACCCAACCCGGTTCCCCATTAGGAAACTCCTCCTCCCCCTCCTACGCAGAAATGTAAAAAAAGAAACCATTGGAAAACTATGGATCTTTGGAAGAAGAGACTTTCGAGAGGCCCTCAAAACAAGTAGGGAGGAAATCACATAAGGAAGCTGGAGAAGAAGAAACAAAGAGGCAAAAAATGCAAGGAAGCCAATCCACTATTGAAATGTCCATCGAGAGAAATACCATAACTAGGCCCCCCAAGGGAGGTCCTACCCAATCCATTCCCAGTAAATAATGTGCGTAGTCTCTTGGAATTGCAGAGGCTTGGGGAATCCATCGAAGACCGAAGCAATCAAAGACCTTTTGAAAATTGAATCTCCTGATATCCTCATGCTCCAAGAGACTAAAATTGACAGGGAAACCCTTCTAGAAATCAACAACCTGAAATGGAAGAAAAATGTCAGGAAATCCATTAGTGCAAGGGGATCCTCAGGCGGTCTCGCAACTCTGTGGGTGGAGGACAAGTTTCATCTAGAAAGCTCCTTTGAGACTCAACACTTGATTTTCACTGAACTTCGAAATTCTTCAAGTAAGCTTACCTTCTCACTCTTCAATCTTTATGTTCCCGTTCTCTATTCCGAGAAGAAAGATTGTTGGCAATCTTTATCAAATTTTTTAGAAATCTTCTCCCCAATGAACATCATTTTAGCCTGAGATCTTAACTTAGTTTTCGAACCAAAAGAAAAGAGAGGTGGCAACAGTGGTAGGGACCAAATGCTACCCTTTGTTGAGGAACTAGTTCATCAGTGGGATCTCCATGATTTCAAGCCTTTGAAAGGACTCTATACTTGGAAAAACAACAGAGTTGGGTTTGATCACATCTCAGCACACTTGGATTGGTTCCTAGTCCAGAGCTCGTTCCTGCAAGAAAGGAGGTTGATCTCTACCAAAATTCTCCCAAAACTGACTTCTGATCACAAATCCATTCTCTTACATTTGGAAGAGGAAGAAAATTTGGGCCCAATACCATTTTGTTTCATCCCACTTTGGACAGAAAAGGAAGGGTTCTTGGAAACTGTCTTATCGGCCTGGTCCACACTAGTTACAGGGTCTCCTAGTTTCATGTGGGAGCAGAAATTAAAGGCAATGAAGCATGCTTTGAAAGCCTGGATTAAAAATCCCAATAACACCCCCTCTAGTCATAGAAGAGAGATTGTTCAACAACTATCAGATATGCAAATGGAAATGGAGAACAAGGATATCACCATTTTAGAAATAGAGAAGGAACAAGTTGCTCAAATCAATTCCTTCCGTGCTTTCCGCCAAGAAGAAGAGTACTGGAGGCTTAAGTCTCGTAGCTTGTGGCTAAAAGCTGGAGACTGAAATACCTCTTTCTTCCATCGGCAATTCAAATCCCATCTTTCTCGAAACCACATTTATGAAATTGCCTCTTCAGATGGGTCAATCCACAAAGGTTTTGATCAGCTAAAAGCGGCAGCAACAACTCATTTTGAGAACCTATACAAGGAAGATGATACTGGCTGTGAGGAGGTCACCTCCGACTTCCTCTCGCACATCCCCTTTCTTGTAAGCAGGGAAGACAAATCAACCCTCATGAAGCCTTTTACAGAAGAAGAAATCTGCAATGTTATTTGGTCCATGGAGCCCGACAAAGCTCCAGGGCCAGATGGCTTCTCAATACATTTTTATAGAACATGTTGGGTCAAGAATGATTTGTTGAGAATGATTAAAGCATTCCAACAAAAATCCAAAGTGGGAGGTAGCACTAACTCCACTTTCCTATCCTTAATCCTCAAAGAAATGAATTTGGGTTCCTTTGAAAGATTCAGGCCTATCTCGCTCTACAACGCTTCATACAAAATTTTGTCCAAGCTAATGGAAAACATAATTAAGCCTCTACTAGGGAAACTCATTTCTCCCATACAAAGTAGTTTTTTCAAAGGGAGACATATTCTGGACAATGTAATTCAGGTGCAAGAAGTCATGCATTCCAGTCATCAAAGGTAGGAGCAAGGGATGTTCATAAAGCTCGACATGGCAAATGCATTTGACCGGGCAAAACTCTCCTTCCTCTACAAAGTCCTTCTCTCTTTTGGTTTCTACTCTAATTTTGTCAAATTGATTAAAGCTTGTACTGAAAATCCTTGGATAGCCCCACTAGTGAATGGAAAACCGACTAATTATTTCCAAGCCTCGAGGGGATTAAGGAAAGGTTTCCCTCTTTCCCCTTTCCTGTACATCTTGATGGAAAATTCATTGAGCAGAAAGTTGACTGCAGAAAAGAAAGTTGGGACAGTCTCAGGCATTAGGTTGATGAAGGGCCTTGATCCAATCAACCATGCCTTATTTGCTGACGACTCTCTTATGTTGGGCAGAGCCTCTATAAAGATTGCAAAGGTCTTCAACGAAATCCTTCAAAGTTTCTGCAGTATCTCTGCAGTGCTCATCAATAAAAGGAAAAGTGCAGTGTATGGGTGGAATGTAGACCAACAACCTATATTGTGAATTTCCCATTTCTTGGGGTTCTCGGGCTATGCCTCTTGGGAAAAAATAAAATACCTCGGGCTTCCCTTAACTCTAGGTTCCAATAAGTCCTCGCTGTGGAATGAAGTAATAAGAAAAATCAAGTCCAAAATCCCAGCTTGGGGAGGTCAGTGGCTCACTGATGATGGGGAACTCACTCATATAAAATCAGTCCTATCTTCCTTACCAATCTACCAGGCATCCTTCCTTTTGGCTCCAAAGGCGATCATGGTACAGGTTTCAAAACTGATCCAAGACTTTCTGTGGTGAGGAGGTAAAGGAAATCAAAAAAAAATTCACTTAGTTAATTGGGAAACTATCAAACGCCCAATTATTGAAGGAGGTTTACAGGAAAGAGATCTTGAACTAGCCAACATTGCCTTGGGTGGAATTTTTTTTTGGAAACTCTACTCAAATCGCAGACATCCTGTAAGTCAAATTTTAAGGAAAAAATACCTCAAAGGGGATTCTTTAAGAAACCTCCAGGCAGAAAACACTCCCAAAGGCATGTTGATATGGAACCTGTTAGAATATAGAAGAATGTGTGCTCATTTTACCATTGACGATACCCTCGTCACCCAACCATAGGCCGAAGCTACCCTCCAAGCACCTTAACCTTGACTGAGAATTACTCTGGAAGCAAACCCTAGGCTAGATAGCCAAACAAGGTGTAGCGCATCTTCCTCCAAGGATACGCACCAACAATAACTGATCTGATAGTCCAAACCCTAGCCGAGAGATAGTCCAAGACAACACTGAAAACTAGTTGTTGTTGCAGCTGCTCCTGCAACCCTCCTCCACATGTGCACACCAAACTAGGAACTGCAGTGCGCACCAATTGCTCTCTGCAATTCTGATATGTGTCAAATGAGAACTGACGCCCTGTATTTATAGTGGTTCTGCCAGATTTGTTGGGGTCGACTTCTCCTTCTGGATATGTGTCTGTTTAGTATATTATTATTATTTCTGGCCGACTTCTTCTCTTGGAGGCTAATAACCTAATATAAATTATCTTCT
>JZKD02S0371693.1:411067-427336 GCA_000966675.3 Picea glauca | reverse complement strand
TCCATGAACAAATTATGAAGAGCTGTACCGTTCTCGAAGCTGTAAGTGCGCCCCAGGCAGCGAACGATGTATGGAGAATTCAGGCTCCGCAAAATGTAGTACTCATGGTCCAAAGAGACACTAAAATCGGCTGTGGCTGTGGATTTGATTGCAAAGAGTTGGCCATTAGACCTGCACATGGCAAGGCTGACTGTCCCAGAAGCTCCAGCCCCAACGATGGCACCCCTCGTCCATACTTCTTCCTCGGTTCTCCCTGTCTCGAGTTCAATCCCCATTCCCACCCTATTCATTTCAGAAAAGAAGGTTTTTTAAACTAAATCGTGCAGACAGTCTCGCTTTTCGTGAGGTTATGAAAGCACGGAGGAAGAGTGAGGTTGAGGAGAGGAGAAAATTCTTATACAGAATTTTGTATCAACTTGAATGCATTTCATATATTGTTATGGGATTCCATATATTGTTATGGGATTTGGTGGTGTTATGAAATCAAAAGGCAATAAGTTAAGTACCATAGGTTGATGTTTGATGTTATGTTAATTAACTATGTTCGTTAACTATGGGGTACACTTTTGCCATTTCAAACTAGAGTTAAGGTTCAAAAAGTTTTCATGCTAGTAAAATTTCATATTTTTATTTTTATTTTTATTTTTTTTAAAGAAAAACTGAGAATTTAGATGGTCAACAGTAAAACTAAGTTTGCATCACATAAATAAAACTCTAACTTCTAGCATAGTTCCAATTGGATTTAAAACCAAATTTAATTATGAAAGTGAAACACTTCAAATGTTCTTTATCTTGTGTTTTTCTTATTGTCTGGAATGCTCTAGTAATCTGAAGTTATTTTAGGATGTTGGAATTTTGTAGCTGACTACTCTTCCAAAATCCAAGTTTAGATGGACTTTTTGAAAGAGTAATATTTAGCCCGGACAACATTCAATACCCCAAATAACTTTAATATATAAATAGAAATATACAAAATAATGTATATACCACCTACCACAACATTGAAAACTACTCAACAAACTACTATTACTCACTTTTTATTTTCTTAGATCTTAATAGAGATCCATTTTTTATTCTCTTTTATTAAGTTACACTGTAAGCATCTCATGATATTTCTTCACGTATCTCAAGATAATTGTCCTAGTGTACATTGCTCAGATAACAAGCATCTTAAGATATTTGTTCGCTTATATGAAGATATATAAATATAATTTTAATATATAAATAAAAATATACAAAATAATATATATACCACCTACCGCAACATTGAAAACTACTCAACAAACTACTTATTACTCACTTTTTATTTTCTTAGATATTAATAAAAATCCATTTTTGGTTCTCCTTTATTAGCTTACACTCATGATATTTCTTCACGTATCTCAAGATAGTTGTCCCAGTGTACGTTGCTCAGACAGCAAGGATCTTAAGATATTTGTTCACTTATATGAGGATATCTTAAGATATTTGTTCGCCCATCTCAGGATATTTGTTCACTTATATGAGGATATTTTTCCATTGTACGTTGAATATTAAATCACTGTATATGACTTTTACACCTGTAAGATAAAATTATTATCTCACATTGTATTGGCTCCCATCCATTGGTACGATGTACTCATTTACAATATTAAATTTATCATATAGTTCATGTAAATGTAATCTTATCTCTGCAGTAGGATATTTATATAGTCCATGTTCATGTAATCTTATCTCTGTGGTAGTATATTTGTCATTTTAAATTTATCATATAGTTCATGTAATCTTATGTCTATAGTAGGATATTTGTCATTTGTAATGAAAGTACGGAGATCTTTATTGTCCAATTCCCGTGCTATAGATCTGATAATTGGTATATCAATTATTGTACATATTTAATGGATTCGGTGTTACATTGTATAATTTTTTTAAATCATTTATGATTGGGATAAAATACTCTATAAAGTAAACGTAAATTTAAAATATGTTTGTTTTTAATTAAGTAAATTTAAAACATGTTTGTTTTTAATTAAATGTAAATTTAAGTGTGTATAAATAGATTTTATTAAACTCATATAATTTAATTACATTTAAGTGTGTATAAATAGATTTTATCAAACTCACATAATTTAAAATTGCAAAAATTACAATTGTGATTTTGATTATTTAATTTTTTTAATTAAATGTAAATTTAAGTGTGTATAAATAGATTTTATTAAACTCATATAATTTAATTACATTTAAGTGTGTATAAATAGATTTTATCAAACTCACATAATTTAAAATTGCAAAAATTACAATTGTGATTTTGATTATTTAATTTTCAGTTTAGCAAATTCTCATTTTTTATAACTATTCTCTTTCTTGTATATATTTTTATCTAACATTTTTTCATTTTCTTCTTTATAGTTTTAGCAATTTCATTTTGAAAATGTTTTTACAATTTTAGTGTTTTTTGTTGCGTCATCTCAAATCCAAAATTTTTGATACATATTCTTTGTATTGGAATAACTTTTATTTTTTATTTTTTTATGTATAGGTGGGATTCTTAACCAAGCTATGGAAAAAAGAATAGAGTTATTATATAAGATATATGCATTTGATAAATGAATTAAACAATCAATATCTTTAATAAGAAAAATAGATTTGGTGGTGTTTATCAACAATTTCATCTAGCTCTTATTTATATAGATCTCATAAAATCCAAATCATGGACATCTTATCATAGTTCTTATTTATATAGATCTCACAAAGCTCCAAATTATGGACATCTTAGCATAACTCTTATTTATATAGATCTCACAAAGCTCCAAATCATGAACCTCTTAGCCTAAATAATCAACCATATATGCAATCATGTTAAATTTGTATATTCCAATAGCTCTATAAAGAAACAAGGCTATCTCCATGTTGCTTTGTGCCAATAGGTGCCCACTTCAAATCCCCATACTCAATGCTCACTTGGTCATCACTAATGATGTTGGCATTTGATGTTGGGCATTTGGTTAGATTTGAGCCAACAAGTTCCAAGTTCAAATCCCCCTATCCAAGGGGTTAACTAAACTTGTTGTTGCGAAAGATGTTCAATGTTTAGCAAGTTTTGTGCCAATAGATGTCCAATTCAAATCCCTTAGACAAGGCATACTAGTTTAAATTGATTAATTTATTAGGGATGTCATCCAAAAATATGAGAAAACAAGATCAAAATAACATTTAAAATTGAAAGTTTTGTTAGTCATAACCACATCCAACCAAAATGGTTATGTGCAACACAAAATATGCATCCAATTATATCAATGCATATAATATACTACTTTATACATTTATAGAGATGTTACATAAGATGTTAATGTAGTAAGTGTGTTAATGCAATCTTAGATGTTTCTTGCATCTCAAAAATAGATTTTTTTGTAGACATTTAAAGAGTATCTTTTGATAGTTTCTATTATTGTAATCGAGCATGTTTCTTATTACCCCATCCCTAACCTGCGGGGGTATTTTCCTGACTGGAAAAGTTATTTCTACTCATTGCTCTATTTCCTTACTCAACGTTTACGGTCCTTGCATGGAAAAAAGAACTTTCTGGAATTCTCTGGCGAATAATGGTTTTCTCTCTGCTAGCAATCTGATACTTGCGAGGGATCTGAATATTACGCTTTCAGCTGAGGAAGTGTGGGGTAGTACTAATTTCTCGGTTTCTATGGCATATCATCTAAAAGCTGTTTTCAAGTCAAAGAACCTTGTGGATATCCGACCAGATAAGATGGTTCCTACGTGGCGAAATGGTCGACAGGGGACCCAGGCTATAGCGAAAAGATTGGACAAATGCTTAATTTCAGAAAGTTTAATAATCTCCAAAGATTATTAGCGGTCGTGGTTGGAATATCTGTTTATTTTGGATCATGTCCCTATTTTTTTTCAAATGGATACTGTACCGGTCAACAAGATTTATCCCTTTAAGTTCAATCTGAGTCGGTTATTGGATGTTGAATATAAGTCCTTAGTATATTTGGTATGGAAGGATAACAAGTATTTATCTGAAGAAGGCTCAGAACGCAGATTAGTATGGAAACTAAAAGACCTAAAACAAAAGACAAAATTGTGGTCAAAAAAGAAGGAAGAACTTTTAGTGAAACGTGTGATTTCTTTGGAAGCACAGATCAAAGAAAGTTTTGTATTTGTTGTTGAGGGTAACTCAACTAGTGAAAATGAGACAATGTTAGGAAATCTTGAAAAGGAGAGAAATAAAATCTTAATTTACCATGAGGAGAAATGGTGCCAAAGAAGCAGAGTGATTTGGATTGTGACTCCAATACAATTTTTTTTCACAATTTTGCAAGTCAGAGGCGCAAACACAAATATCTCCTGGAGTTAACTGATGAGTCTAGTGAGCAATGCAAAGGACAAGCATAATTGAAGAAGGCAACGATACAATATTTTAAATTTTTTTACAAAGCTCGTTCAAACTCTTTTACTGTGGAGAAAATTGAGGTCACTAATCTTTTCAAAAAAATGATACAGGCTAATGATTTAATTTCCTTATTAAAACCAGTAACAACAGAGGAAATTAAAAAGGTTCTCGATCTTTTTAAGAGGGACAAGAGTCCAAGCCCAAATGGCTGGAAGGTGGAATTTTTCTCTTCTTTATTTGATTTGGTCAGCGAAGATTTAGTCCAGATGGTGGACAAATCAAGGATTTTTGGGAATATTCCAGGGTGCTTAAATTCAACTTTCTCGACTTTGATTCCTAAAGAGAATAATCCGTCCTCTTTCAGAGACTATATGCCGATATCACTTTGCAACCCGTGTTACAAACTGATTTCCAAAGTCATCTCAAACAGGATCAAACCCATTCTGTCTAGTCAGCTATCAGAAGAACAATTAGGGTTTTTGGAAGGTCGTAGGATTCAGGATGCCATAGGCACTGCTTTTGAGTGCTTGCATAGTATATCAAAGAGAAAGAATAGTAAATCTTTGATTCTCAAATTGGACTTACGTAAGGCATATGATTGTGTGCATTGGGATTTTCTTCATATGGTGCTCATTCAGATAGGCTTTGAGTCTCAAATGACAAGATGGATAATGAGTTGTGTTACTTCACCTACTTTTGTTGTTCTCATCAATGGGGAGGCCACATAATTTTTCAAAAGTGGGAGGGGCCTTAGACAGGGTTGTCCCTTGTCACCGTTACTCTTTATCTTGGTAATGGAAACTCTCATCCTGTTATTAAAAAAGGGCAAAGCAGAGAAAAATATTTCGGGGGTCAGAGTGTCTATATTGATAAATGTTCTACACCTACTTTTTGTAGACAATGTTCTAATTCTGTCCAAAGATGATCTTACTGAGTGGTAGGAGATATTTGATCTCATTCTCCTTTTCTGTAAAGCCACCGGGTTACAGGTAAACTTCTCAAAGACTACAGTTCACCATGAAGGCCTGGCAGATTTAGAGCTGGTTCCATTTAGATCTTTACTTACTTTTCCTTTCATAGCCCTGCACTTAGGCTTCAAATATATGGGCTTTTACCTGAAAACTGGACCTCAGAGGGTGGCAGATTGGTTGTGGCTCATAATCAAAATTGAAAAAAAGATTGGGAACTGGTGCTATAAGTGGCTTTCGTTGGGAGGCAGGTTTATTATGCTTAAGACGGTTCTAGAAAGTCAATCCATTTATTGGATGGAAGTGGAGTTAATTCCTAAATTTATTATCAACCAGATTCGCAAAATGTGCTTTAATTTCTTATGGAATGGAAATAACACAACCAGTCATATCCATTTATGCAGTTGGTAGGTTTTATCCAGGCCAAAATCAAGTGGTGGATGGGGTCTCAGAAATTTGGCACATTTTAATAAAGCTTTATTAGAAAATAATCTTTGGCATACGCTTTTCCACAAAGGTATATGGCATAATATCGTGATGGATAAATACTTAAGACACTCAGATGTGATTAAATGGTTAAGATCGACAAATTTTGAATATAGTACAACATCAAGGATATGGAGGAACTTATTGAAGTCAGTTCATCTGTTACTTCATTGTCAATGTTGGTTACCGGGATTGGGGGAACAAATTCTTATTGGCCGAGACTATATTCTGGGTATGGGTGAAAACTCTTTATTATCTCAGCCTCTTCATGATCATCTATCAAGGAAGGATATTTATTTGTTGGTCAATGCAAGAAACCCACAGGGGGTAAATGATTTATCTGATATTTGGTTATGTAGTCTGTCTTTGGGTTTATTTGGTAATCTTGCAGAGGAATGGAACAACTTTACAAAGGGCCTCACCACAGTTGGATTTTACCTTGGTGAAGAAACTGATACACTCTTGTGGGCGGGTGGAGATGCATCAGGTAAAATTACTGTCAAAAATATCTATCTTGCACTAGTTTCCACTCTAAATTATCAATCAATGCAAAATTAGATTCAAAAAATTTGGATTTGGGATATCCAACTAAAGATTAAACTCTTTACATGGTTGACCATTTCTCGAAAGATATTGACATGGGATGGAATTCGGAAAAGAGGATGGGAAGGGCCTGGTATTTGTATTTTCTATAAGAGAAACTCAGAAAACATAGAACACATGTTCATCAATTGTAGTTTTACAAAACAGGTATGGGCTATGTTAAAGTACCGTTTGAAATTAAAGAGGATTTGGTTGGGAGAGGATATCGCTGTTGTTTATTACCAATGGATTTTTGATAAGTCTGTTCTACCAGAGATTGCAGCCTTAACCTGTTGGTGCTTGTGGATCGAAAGGAATAAGGGTATTTTTGAAAATAAGATGCCATCTACCCATTCATTCCTACATAAGATTATGGGTCTGGTTAAATAAAAAAATATTCTTGTATCTAAATGCGCAACAAAGGGATGCTTTATACAATATGAAGAGGGGTCTTCCATTGCTTTTTTCGACGGGGCTGCAAGAAGTGACCAGTCAGCCTATGGAGCCGAAGGGATAATAAAGACTACTAATAAACCTGTTTACAGGTGGTTTTTTAATTGCGGTGGAGGAACAAATTCCAAAGAAGAATTATTGGGAATCTAGGCTTCCCTTACTCTACCAAACTATCTTGATATTCATAGGCTGCAAGAATTTGGAGACTCCAAAGTGATAATAGAATGGCTAAATGATAGGGGCAAATTGGATATTTGTTCTATTGAAGGATGGAAAAAGTGCATCAAATTATTATGCAAAAATTTTCAGACCCTTAGTTTCCACCATATCTATAGGGAGTTTAACTTTGAGGCTAACAAGCTCTCCAAAGAAGCATTGCTGGCTCCTAAAGGAAGAATAACTTACTATCGGTGGGAACTTGGAGGGGCTGGGAGACCAAAACATTTGGATATTTTCTGAACTTCCTTGCCTTTTAAAGGTTTTTGTTTTTTGCGGGTTGATTTTAAGTCTATGTAATATCAGGGGTGGAGCGGACAGTAGTATCCAGGTTGGATAAGTTTTTTCTTTGAAAAAAGTAGTGTTATCTTTTGGGAAACTCTTTGGCATTGTAATTGAATGAAGTATTTGGATGTCTTGATAAAGACTTTATGCTTTATGTGGCTGGATGTAGTGAGGGTATCTATGTATGACAATATGTAAAAAAATTTATATCATTAATATAATTTTAAGCAAATTTTCACTTGGAAAACAAAGTCATTTTAAACATTTATGTACCATGTTAAATATGAACATTTATATAGATGTTTTTTTTTAAATAAAAATCACTACTTAAACATCCAAATTATTTTAAACATTTATATACTAAGTTAAATATGAATATTTATATAGACATCTTCTTAATATAAATTACTACTTCACCATCCAAATTATTATCTAAATAAAAAAAATTGTTATATAAATATAATATAAATATTAAATATATTTAAATATATATATTTATTAAAATTTTAAATAATTTATATATTAATTAATGTTGGACACACCTACCACACTTAGAGGGGGGTGAATGATTATGGGGCTCTTTTTCCCAAAACTTCCCTCTTACACAAAACTCATTAGTTAACATTCAACATTTTACTCATTACTCATTGCTGTCATTTATAACCAGTTAGATGTGAACACATATCAACAACATATATCAACAATATATCATCAACAAGTCATCACCACAAGGAACACAANGAACACAAGATGTATGTACAATTTTCTTTTTATTACGAACTACAATCCTTGGGGTTTTTCAGCAACAACTGAATAGAGTACAACTCTACAAGAGCACCAACTCTATCATGCAAGACTCGGCTTACAGACTCAACACCAACTGAGATGAGGCAACAATCCTCAACAGATATCAATCTGCAACATGTACGCGACTTGTTAGTAGTGCCGCCTGCGTGTGTACGCACCCTGGCTCACTACAACCCACGTATGTACGTGGCTAGGGTATACAACAACCTACATATACCTTCTGAACTATTTAGGGTTTATCCTTCTAGATCAACTCAGATCCTTTGCAACCAATTTATCATTCTCTTCTGTCTCTCACTGTCCAAACTGACCACCAACTAGTCACAACTCATCCAAGCTCTCCAATAGCTTACTCATGCTCCACAACCAATCAATATGAATGCTAAATCAATCATGTATAAGCAACTAGTATACCACAACAAGCATATCACAACTGAATCACAAGAGTACTGCTCACTCCATCAACCAACATAAACCACATCACAACAACCATACCAAGAATGACCTAAGCATTCACAACACAACAAGCAATACTATCCATCAAGACAATAATGTAACCATACCAGTGTCTCAGTGACAGATCTGAGCTCATAGAATGCAGATCTGGAACCTGCTTCAGTATTCAACAACCAGTCATCAACTCAAACACAAATCTTCATGATTTTATCCACTGTATGCGCCCTGTCCTCATACAACCCGCGTATGTATGTGCTCTAGCCAATTACAACCCGCGTAAACCTCAGAAGCTAGGGTTTCTGAAGATCTGAGACTTTTTCCGTCAAGATCTCCGATATTGCCAGAACTTTGATGTGTCCATGAGATCCTCCTCACTCTCTCTTTCTCAGAATAGATCTTCAATCATGATGAAGAGATCCACACCAAAGATGCTCTCACAAGAAGCTCTCCATTGATCCACAAAAAGGATGATTTGCAAGAGACCATTTCTATCTTATTTATACTTTCATCCTCTAGCTCACTTTACGCATTTCTAGGTCACTTAACCTATTTTCCTTATTTTAGGGTTAACCACTTTCCATAAATAGAAAGTTCTCCAATACTTTATCATTTAAATATTCCTTCTTGATTTTTTCATCTCCCTTTATTATTTAAATAATCCACCTTGACTTTGTCACTTTAATTTATCATTTAAATAATGATTTCTTCTTTTCAATCACTTTGACTTCTTTGACCTTGTGGGCTTCAAGCCAACATGTGAGGGTCCTCCAACTTTGTAAGACCATAACTCTCAAATCGTGAGGAGTTATGTGACGTCCCACATACCACTGGAAATGGTATGACAATCACTATCCATCTAGGATAGTTTCACTAACAACTTCATTGATCTTCATCTCATTATTCCACATACAAGCATGGGTCCTCCAACCATTCTTCTAGGATAACTCAATCCACAAAGCGTATTCCCGTGAGGGCTTACACCATAAGGGGACCACTTTGGAGTTCATCCATTTGTGCACTTTATCAACCATGATAAGACAATAATGAGTCATCTATACAACTTTCCAACAATGCATCATATACCAATGAAACCACATATATCCATTTTCATCATGCATCAATGACAACTCATTGATCCATCTTCATCATATCAATGACAACTCATTGATCCATATTCATCTATGCATTATCATCAAGGATAATACATATTACATTACATCAATAATCAATCAATCACTTTACATCAATCAATGACATCAATCAATCACTTGACATCAATCAATCAAACCATTGACATCAATGACAACCTGATCCAACAATCTTCCCCTTTAGCATTGATGTCAACACCAATTACCAATCGTTGATGTCAACATATAGATAAGGCATGCTCTACATCAATAGTCAATGTGACTATCTCTCCCCATCAATAAACATGAATCATATCAATGTGATTAACTCTCCCCCTTTGACATCAATGGCAAAGGGCCATTCTTCTCTTGGGGCTGCTCCCCCTGTCTGAGTGCCTTTGATCTTCCTCTGAATAATCTCTCCCCTTTTGAACAAAGGTTATCACTCTGATGTAATGCTGAATATACATCGAACATACACCCCCTGTGACCATCAATCCTCCTGGAATTATGCCTCTATGCTCTTTCTTCAAATGTAGGGTTCTTTTCTAGGTATGCATATGATAAATATCTCCTCCTAGAATCATGGGAAGAAGAATGACTCCCCTTGTCTCCCCTATCTTCTCTGCAAGATGAAAAATGTGCTACCATATAACGAATCTTGGACCTGTTCAAGCATCAAACTCATGCCATACCAAGAATCATGAAGAAAAATATATGTCATCAATGAAATAAAGAATCATGAGCAAAATATCAACCAAGTACATCCTGTACAAAAATGTGTGTTCATCATGCACAAAAACTATGTACATCAAAATCATGAAATGTGCCAAAAGATATCATCCATGGAATATATCAATCATATGCCTCTATCAATATGCCAACATGTGCATCTACCAGTATGCTAACCATGTGCATCCACCAATATGCCAACCATGTGCATCTACCAATATCCCAACCATGTGCATATACCAATATGCCAACCATGTATCATATCACTTATGATATGTCTCCATCATGAACCAAGTAACATAACCATGTATCAAACAAATACCAATTGTTGTGCTAATCAAGTAATACCAATGGTGTACTATCATCCAACATATGCCATGTATTACCACTTGTACCAAGCGAGTACATCAACCATGCACCAATACCAAAACACGATGAAACCTCACACATGTATGCCAAATCCTCCATAAAATATGTGCCAATCAACCTGCTAGTAGGTGCCTCTACCAACATACTAGAAATGTACCAATCATGCATCAACTATAGATCATCAATGATGTACAACATGATCAATTTTTCAACCACATGTCCCAATGTGTAGCCCATCCATATGGTGCATGCATCAAGATTTCCAACAAGTAAGCTTCCAATACATCATCAAGATATATCACATAACCAAGGTGTCATAACTTCACTGTCATAACCAACATTGTTCTTCAACAAAAAATGCATCAATCCAAACTCATGGGTTAGTGCCATGCACCCAAGATTTTATTTTACATAATCCAATAGATGAACATTTAAACTTGCAGCAAAGCAATTTCAGAACCTGCAACAAAAAATGCCATACCCTGCAACAGAGTGTTATACCATCACATCAAGCTACAACCCATGTGCATTGCCTTTTTCCCAAGGCTTTACCGCATATATGCATCCTGCTGCACAACAACTCGTGTATGTACACGACCTATGCAAGGTCATTCTGCGTATGTACACGATTGATACCATTGTCACCCGCGTATGCTTCAATAGATGACTTACTTGAGCTTCCCTTCAGTATTTCATTCTGTTATGGCTACTCTGTCTTCTTCACCCACTTCTATATATGTCCCTGCTCCTCAGAACTTGAGCTCTAAGCATCCATTTTTGCAAAGATGTCTCCCTTCCTTCATTCCTTCTTCTAGCCATGCTATGTGAAGTCCTTATCATGGAATTTATTCTTGTGTTCCAACACTCCTGGGATTTGTGGCCAAAATCACTAAAGTTGTAGCATCTAATGGTGTTACAGTGAAAAACAATATGTCCTACTTGATCACATCTCCAACACCTCATGGTGTTATAAAATCTTCCATTATATCTCCTTTCATAAGATATACATTCAAAATCTATGGCCTATTATCACACAGTTTCTAGCTAGGAAAAAGGCTATAATATTGAAGGCCAAACTCGCATAACACGAACCTATCCCACCCAATGTCACCACGATGGGGAGTTTCTTTCTCTTTAGGGAGGTTAGGCCCAGGGGAGACGTCCCCAGTGACCTTTGGTTTTGAAGAGGCAAAGGGCTAATAAGACCAAGATAAGTTTTTCCCCCTTCACAAGTCACCACCCAAACAGAAAGTCCCGGCTAAACAACCAATAATAAAGTAAATCCCCAGTGAAGAACACCTGCCTGGAACAAGACAACAACAAACAAATATATGCAAGCTATATTTCAATGGGTTAGTACTTCATAAGACTATTCGATGAACTTATAAGCAATTTGAATATAAATATTGACGGAGTCAATGTTAATCAATAGAAATAAAAATCATATCACTTCATCAATAATTATTAAAATGATGTGGCATTCAATGTAATAAACCAACACTTCAATTAACTTATGCCTAAATCACCATTCAATTTCTCAAAAGACAAAATGTTGTTGCAATAAAGATGTAATAACCAATGATGATGTCAACAACGAGGGTTAGTAGGTTAATCTAGGATAGGGTTAGTGTATTTAGGGTTTGATATCCAAAGAGTTTTGAGAGTTGTTTGATCGGTTTCACTTCAATGCTGGAGAACTTTAGATCAATGCCTTTAGGGTAAAATGGAGTCAAATTAGTGGAGGACGCAAGGGTTGAAGGAGGACGACTAAGGATTAGAGGGAAAAGTTCCGAAGTGCTGCTATTGCAGGGCTACGGAATCAGAACCCTAGGGGAGAGAGGTTCACTCTGGTGTTTCTATAGCAAGGTCTCGTGCTCTCTCCTCCTTCCTTAGGTCAATTTGGCAAAACAACTAGCTGAAGAATGAAGCATCAAGACAAGAGAGTTGATGAGGGAGAGTCTTGCTACAACAAGGCTCTTTCATCAAACCCTAGAAGAAAATCGGCCCTAAGTGTAGATAACCTAGGCCTGGGATGTATTCTCCTTCTTGAGCTCTAAATAGTATGGCTAGCAAAGGGGGAGAGGAAATAGGAGTGTAGCTACGTCTAGGCTCTTTATTTCCTCAACAATGGCTGAAAGTTTCTCTATCAGGGGACATGAGACAATGACTTACTTGTCTGCTTATCCCCTAGGGTTTTTTTGCAACAAAAATCATAAATACATGAAAGAAATTAAACTACAACCATTCATTCAAGAAGTTTTGCAGAAAAATACTTACAATTTACAAAGAAATAACCATGCAAACCCTAGTTGTAACACCTTCCTTTAAGAGAAACACCATAGAATGCCAAAAATGTCTTCCTTCAAAAAGTACGCCTCACTAAATCAGCCAAATACCCAAGATAGGGCACAAATTTCAGACCTCTTTATGGAGTGAATGAGTCATGATAAAAAAATGAGAGTGAAAATCTCCCATTTATACGAAACCTTGACCTAATTTTACATTTCAGGTCAGGTAAAAAGACAGACAAGGCCAAATTATCAAAATCATACTATTTTACATTAAATTGTCAAATTAAATCCTAAATCAAGCTGAAAAGAGAGTAAAATCCCCTCCAGGGGAGACGTTAGCCCCTTTTTGGGCAGATGGGGAGTCTTGGAGAAAAACGTTAGCCCTCCTTGGGCTTCTCCAACCTGCCACATGTGCAACTATTACCTAATCTATCCCCTAAACCGTCCATGATGTTGAGTGACATCATGGTCAAGGTGGTGATGTCCTAAGCCTCCCAAGGCCAACATTTCACTGAAAAGGGCTCAACCCCCTAGGTCAAGCTGTGTCGGGGTGCCTTTTGTGGAATGTCCTCTTCTTCTTCGGTACAAACATTTGATCAACCTCTATCTTGTCTCTGCCCCCTAATGGGGTCTCAACATCCATCTGGTGGGCTCTTCAGCCCCATGGAGGTCTGAACTGATCATCTCCCCATGTGTACCGGTCCAAATTGTACCTGTCCATCAGGTGTGGTCCTGCACATCAAAGGCTACGCCCTCCATGGGCTCATCAGTCACAGAGATCATAACAATGTCAATCACATTTCATCATTAATATTATTAAACATATGCATAAAATCCCTAATAAACCAGTCAATAACTCAAAGATGTTACATAAGCCTGCAATACAAGTCTAGGGGAAGGGACAAGGTGTCCTATTGGGCCAATGTCTATAGGAACAGGAAAGTCGCTGGAAGAGACCTCATCTAAGAAATGTAAGTGGATGATGTGGTCAGGGGATGTCCAAGCATGTGGGTGCAGTGATGGCCAAGGATGCAAAGGTGTTACTTGTGGGTGCCTTTGTAGAAGGCGAGCTGTCCCCGTCATGGATGCATTTTTTCCAAGCCCATTCTTGCATTTATTCATTTTTTATTCTTTTTTTCATTTTTTGCCTTTTTTATTTAAGAGCTAATCAAGGGACACTGCCTTGGCATGGTGACCAGAGATGACAGTGTTACCCACAAGTACTTTCTCAGGAATGAGAAGACTAGCTCGTGATGAGACCCCCTTTCCCTTGGCCATGCAACCAAGAGTCACTGACCTGACGTGGTAAGCAGTTGGTGACAATCTCATACTGCTAGGTACCCATGGACATAATAGTCTGGATCATGATGAGACCCCCTATCCTCTGACTAGGTCTTGTTTTATCATTTTTGGGTCCCTCTTGTTTCTTGCTGAGAAGGTTTTTATTGCTTTCTCGGGGATCCCTGGGTGAAGCATATCGAGGTTTTATTTCTAAGATTTTATCTTTTACCAGCTTCTTTTACCTTCTAGGCCTTTATCCCCTTCTTCCCACGAGGTAATGTACAATCCTGAAGATAGGTCTACCTAATGCCCGGACAAGGGGAATGAGACAAGTGAGTGGGAAATAAGATGAAAAAGTGATGCTATGATAGGAGCGGACAATGGATTTTCAGAAATCCCCCTCTAGTGGAAAACCAAAACCTACAGGCACAGGCTTACTAGGGCACCTTGTCAATCCCCTCAAACATGGTCAAGTAGGCGAATGTAAGATCTATTAGAAAAACATGACCGTGGAGCAATAAAATAAAACAAATGCAGAAACAAAACACAAAAGATACACAATACAATAGAGACACAGATTTACGTGGTTCACCCAGTGTGGGCTACATCCACTAGAGAAATTGCCAGGTGCTTCCTTTATTGTTATCCAACATATGAATGGATACAACCTACAACAAACCCACTGTAACTTCCTCTTCTTTCTCTCACAGTCTCCTATCTTAGAATACAATATTCACCATCAACCATAGCCGCAATACATTTCCCTCATAAAAGAGGGTTTCCTTCTAGGGGTAAAAACCCTAACATAATCTCTATTGTTAGATTTGTGACCTTATAATGAATGGTCCAGATTTACAATGAAATTACAATATACATTTACAAGGAAATTTTTTCTTCCGGGGCTTCGCCCCCGAACCCCTATCAGGGGACGCTGCCCTCAAACCCTTGTTGGGGGCCCACTTTTCCCCAGACCCCCCATCCATGGGGATAACCCCCCCTGGACCCCATAGAGGGGGTACCCCCCCTCTGCACTCCCCCGCCTGGAAGAGTGTACATACTTCTGGGGTGTAAATACTTCATGGGGTATAAACATGACTAAAAGTAAAATACCTCTGAATCACGAAGATAATCAGGCTCCATAACCAACAATCTCCCACTTGGAGACTGATCTCAACAACTCCACCGCTGCTGTATATGCTGGAATCTGAACCTTCTTGGACCTGGAAAATTCCTCATCTTCATCTTCATTCTTGAAGATCAACTGAAACTGAGCAGGAACTCAGTTTCTCCTTGGTTACTCCCTTTGTTAACATGTCTGCAGGATTCTGGCTAGTGTGTATCTTTTCCAACTTCAAATGTCCATCTTCCAAGGCGGATCGTATGAAGTGGTACCTCAACTGTATATTCTTAGTCTTCAAATAGAAGGCTGAGTTCTTTGCAAGATGAATGGCACTCTCACTGTCACAGTACAACCTGCTATTCTCTTGCTTCTTTCCCAATTCCTCCATAAACCTCTGTAACCAAATCATCCCTTTACTAGCCTCTATAGCAGCAACATACTCTGCCTCTGTTGTTGAAAGTGAAACAACGTTTTGTAGTTTTGAAATCCAACTTACTGTTGTTCCACCTATAGTAAACACATACCCTGTGGTACTCCTCCTGCTATCTTTATCACCTGCCATATCTGAATCAACATATCGTTGTAGAACAATTTCTGAACCTCCAAAACATAATGCATGATTAGCAGTACCTCTCAAGTATCTGAGAATCCACTTTACTGCCTCCAAATGTTCTTTACCTGGATTGTTCATATATCTTCTCACAAC
>JZKD02S0371693.1:389302-401927 GCA_000966675.3 Picea glauca | reverse complement strand
CATACATACATACATACATACATACATACATACATACATACATACATACATATATATATATATATATATATATATATATATATATATATATATATATATATATATATATATATTCTAAAATAAAACAATCAATAAATATGAAGCAAACTACTCACTTGTACTTACCTGTTTTCTTGATGTTGTTGTCAAACAACCAATGAAGCCAATCCAACAACGTCCCATAATACCTTCCTTTGCGCTTCATCATAAACCAGAAAAATGACAAATCAAGCACACAAATGACATGGTTTAGAGCATATATCATATCATCGGAAAACATAAAGTCTAACTCATAGAGGTGGGTGGGAGGGATAAAATATTTCCAAGTCCATATCTGAGGAGAGCACTCAATCCACCTCTGGAAGGGGTCATGGAAAGTCCAAGTTTTAGAACACCAATTTTGAGGGCTGGTAAACTGGCCACCTAGGACGTCTTCACACTCTGGAGCTCTAGAAGGGATCGAAAAAGATCTAGTAGAGGACTAGAAAACTCTCAAGGGAAGGTTGAAACATTGAGAAGATAGACTCAAATCTGTAGTTTTCAACCAACCCTTGGATTCTTGGGTTTTCTTCAAAGGAAACTCAATATAAAAGATATTATTTCCAATTACACCTTTAATGACACAACAAGGTAATTCAATAAGATGTGGCTGGGGAGAAAGGTCACGAGAATCCGTCTTTAGGCAAACAATATTCTTACCCCCATCAAAACCTGATCACAATGGTGGTTGATAGTCATTTTCATAGGGTAAATCTAAGTTCTCGGAGGGGTAATCATCAAAGACCTCAAGGTAAGACCAAAAATCATTAGGAAAATATGGTACTTGGTCAACCTTGGGTGTTTGGGGAGCATCGGTAAAAATCTCATCTCCTTGTTGCCGCTGGTCAAGAGCCTGCTGTGATAATTACAAGGGAAACACTTGGAGATGACTCTCTATGTCGTAGATGGGATCTATATCATAACCAAATTCATCCCACCCACGTCTCCCAACATGTATGAACTCATCAATGTTATCATCTATGTCATTATTAGTATCACAACATGTAGGGTTTGAAGCATTCTTTCTCATGTCCTCCTCATCTTCCTTATCACAAAGTATAGCATTATCAAAAACTAGGAGAGGAGGGAAACTTACTTTTTATTCTTATGTAGGAGTTTTGAAGACTTAGGTGTCTTCAACATGTGTCATGGTTTCATCCTTAAGAACTACCCATTCATCTTTAGTTGTGTAGCATGGAAGGTCTGAATCTTTCTAGGATTCCATTTCTCCTTCATTTCCTGAATCATGGGACAAGGTGTCAACAGAATCCTAAAGTGGAAAGAAACTAACCTCATCTTCACTTTGCCGTGCAGGAGAAACAAGTTCTTGGATGAACTCATCAAAGGGAGGAGCACAGGTTGATACTTCATCATCTTGCTTAGGTTTTTGCTCCTTAATCACTTCCTCATTCTGCTGGTTAAAAACTTGTTCCCTTCTTTCTTGGGGATCACCAGTAAAGGTTTCAAAGGAAACTAGTTTTATCAGGCTGAGAGTGTCCATGGTATGGTCATTGGTTCTGTACAAGGAGAGATTTTTCTTGAATTGAATGGCCATGTTGTGAGATTCTGCAAGTGTTTTTGGACCCTTTTTATTTAGGATGAAGCTTAAATGCCCCAGAAGTCCATTGGTATAGAGATAGATGAGATAGTTTCCTTTAGGACGATAACTTTCAGGAATGTGGTACAACAACTTCTGAAATCTAACCCCAAAATCTCTGATGGTCTCATCCTCTATTTCTTTTATGCATTCAAGACCTCTCATCAATGATTGGATATCTTCCATTTTCAGAACCCACCTTGCAAGAAATATTTCTTCAAATTGGTCCATAGATGTGATGCTGGCAATTGGAATATTATCATACCATCTTCTAGCCTCTCCATGTATAGTGGAAGAGAAGAGTTTGATTACCAAGTCTTCAACATCATCACTGACAGGGCGATACTGAAAGAAAGTCCAGAATTTGCTCATGTGATAATCGAGATTTTCCCCATTGATGCCAACGAATCTAGGGAGCTATTTTTTATACCAAGGGGGCATTTGTCTGGGGTATCCTGGGAGTTTTCTCATATATAAAGGCTTGTAGTTCCCGAGATCCCATTGTGAAGTCATTGTTGGCTTCGTCATTAGTGGATTCGCCAGATAATTTTCTTGATACTATCAAAAATAAGGGAAAACACCCTAGTGGAGTCGCCAGGTAAGCTTGTAAGAAAATAATCTCGGAGGCAAGGCTTACCGAAAAGTGTCGTCTGAGGAAGGTTTGACTCAGTGTTCCTTGGAAATGACGCCAAAATGTTAGTGCACAGTTTGTAGCTAGGAAGAAAGGCTATAAAGTAGAAATCCAAACTAGCGGAATAGGAACCTATCCCACCCAATGTCACCACGATGGGATGGTTCTTTCTCTTTAGGGAGGTGAGGCCCAGGGGAGATGTCCTCGGTGACCTGGAGCTTTGAGGAGGCTAAAGGATAATCAAACAATGATAAGTTTCCCCCTTCACAGATCACCACCAAAATAGATAGTCCGACTTTATAGCCAATAAAAATAACTAGAAGCAATAACCAAGTAGAATCTATGCCTGAGAACAAAGCAACAATAAACTGATATATGCAGGCTTGGTTAGTACTTCATATATATCAACAACTATATGATATTCAATACAAGAAATTTGAAAGTAAATGTTGACGAAGTCAATGTTTACAAAATAGCAATGAAAAATAATGTTACTTCACCAATAAATACTATAACATTATGGCATTCACGTTAACTAATCAACACTTCATTTAATAAATGCTCTAATCCACCATTCAATTTCTTATAAAGTAAAATGTTGCTGCTTTAAAGATGATATATCCAATGATGATGTCATAAACTTAGGGTTAGTAGGTTAGGGTTAGTATATTTAGGGTTTAAGATTCAAAGAGTTTGATTCAAAGAGTAGTCTTTAGAGTCAACGAAGAGAGAGGGACACTAGATACCTGGATGTAGAACCTTGCATGCAGTAGTCTTGTTAATGTTATGGCCTCCAACAATACCTTTGTGTGCCTCATATAGGAGGGAGTTTCATTATTGTACCAAATCAAAATGACATAGGATTCCATCTGTGTCCAACTTATACAATTGTTTGGCAATCAACTGATAATCAACATTGCGGGTCACTAATTTGTGACATTGCTCAAGAGTATATTCCCTGGGATTCTGTTCGATGAGGAGAAATTCTACTATTTCATCCAATTGATATGGTACAAATTTCACTCGAAATATATATGCATCCTAAATTTCATCGTCGAGGCTCTGAGAAGGTTCCCTCATATCAAGTCATTACAGATGATCTGGCCCCACAATGTGTTTGTCTGTTTTAACCACAACTTCAAAGTCAAATTCTTGAAATAGTAGCAACCACCGAAATATGCGACCACCCAAAATAGGTTTGTTAACTAAATACTTGAGAGAAGAATGATCAATGAAGAATTTGAAAATGGACCCCAACAAGTAGTGACAAAACTTTTGTAAGGAATATACCATAACAAGGCCCTCGTGCTCAATTGTGGTGTAATTCCTTTCAACATCAGATAAATTTCGGCTAGAAAAGTAGACCAGATGATCAATATTTCCTTCCCCTGGTTGGTCTAGGATGATGCCCAATGTAATGGAAAAATCATTGACATGGACATGGAAGAGCTTGGACCAATCTGGAAAAATAAAAATGGGCATAGTAACTAGTTTTTCCTTCAGGGTATCTAAGGTTTGTTGAAATTCTGATGTCCATTAATATTTAATATCCTTGCACAACAATATTTCCAATGGGGCCACAATCTGAGCATAGTTCTAGATGAACCACCAGTAGTATCTGGTATGTCCGAAGGTTGCGCACTTTTCGCGAACTGAAGTAGGGGACACCATATCCAAGATGGTGGTAATCTTAGATGGGTCTAATATCAAGCCGTCTTTACACATGAAATGGACCAAAAATATCTTGAAGGGTGTACAAAAGATGCATTTCTTCAAATTAAAAGAGATATGTACCTGGCCACATCGATCCAACATTAGTCTAAGGGCTTTTATGTGCCCCTTTAATCGACTGAACACAATCTAATCGCGCAAGTATACCTCAAGGTATTTGTGGATAAATTCCTTGAAATTTTCAACCACTATTCAAGAAAACATTACAGGGGCATTCTTTAAGCCAAAGGGCATGATTGCATATGCAAAGGACCCCCATTCGATCACAAAGGTGGTTTTAACATGATTTTCCTTTGCGATCCAAACTTGATGATATCCGTAGAAACCATCCGTGAATGAGTAATATTCCCTGCCTCCAAAATTTTCCATTACCTCGTTTGTGAAGGGGGTTGGGAAAGGATCATGGACACAAAATTCATTTAGACTCCACAGATCGACGCATATATTAATTTCCCCAGTCTTTTTAGGTTTCACGACCATGGGGCTAATTCAATCAGATTCCTCCACAGGAACAATGATCTCATCATCCAACATTCGATCTATTTCTTTCCACACCTTCTCTTTGTAATTAGGATTTAGGTAGTAGGGTATTCTCTTAATTACCTTGGCATTGGGTTTGAGTTAGATCTTCATAGCTCCCAAGGATCCTGCAATTCTCTCCATCTCAGAAAATCTTAGAGGAAACAAGTCCTCATATTCTTTAAGGAGGTTAATGACCTAAGTGATTGTCTCCTTATCCTAGTAATCTCTAATAATGGCCTTATTGGGTGCTTATTAGTCTTCATGGGGCCATTATAGTCTGGTGCGGTCATCTCAGCCACATTCCCCTTTAATGTGCATTCTCCTTCCGATTCTATGATCTGGATGTCGTGGGGGTCTCCGTCATCAATATTGTCCGCATCAACCTTCCAACAATGTAACACTTCTTTCAGTTTGGCCAGTGACTGATGGTATGAGAAAACCACTCTAGGCCCAACAGCGTTTGGCTGCCAATGAAAATTGACATCCTTAAACTGATAGAGCACCTCTCTGAGCACCAGATCTTCTACGGTGAATCGGAAGGTCGAAAGAAACTAGGAACTCATATGGGTCCACTCACTTGTTTTCCTTTTGAGTTCCTCATGAATGTACCAACTTCTAGGAACCATATCCATGGTATGGAAATATTGATGGACCCATTGGTCTTAACGGATGTTATTAGCAGTCTAGAATCATTCATAGAATCAAATATGTTTCTAAGGTTCCTCAGTGCCCTTATATCAGTTGGCTAGTTCAAATTCATTTATAGGATGGAATCATATTTTTATGAACTCAGCCACCTGCTCCCAGCTCTGAATATTCAAGCAATGGGTAGCCCATCATCGCATCGGGGTCCCTTGAACCACGACATCCATGTCTTGAAGTCTCTTCTCTATGGGAACAATTCTCTCCATCTGTACCAGGAATGTCTCTGCCGGCCCAGTGCCATCAAACCGTGGGGCATTGGAAAGTTCAGACCTGATCCATTGCACTGTGTTTGTGATTCGTGCACATATATGTGTGGACACATCATATGGATTATTATGCCCTCTATCCAGGGTATCCTCTGAATCCCTGTCATTATATTTGGCACTCTTCTAGATTATTTCTCCATCTATGGTGGGGTTGATGTAGTCCTCCTTGTGCCCTGTGACCTTGTAAATATTTTCAACTCTCGAGCTTCGTGGATCCTCATCTATGGTCTCATTCTAGTGGTCACCCTCATATGGGTCTAGTGGCGTGACCATGTGTATGGATTTAGTTTTGAAGGACATATTTCTCTTCTTCAAGTCTAACATCACATTATTGTCAAAGGCCCAGTCAATTCCCAATAATGTAGGATATGGATCAGACTCATCCATGATCTCAATGAATTCAAAGTCAACCTTTTTGTTCACCCCTTCTATTTTCAATTTTACTTTCTCCAGTTTTCCTATGCGATAGATCTTGTACTAATTGGATAATCACAACTATATGGGAAACCATGCCAACTTAGGCTTACCCGTCACTTCCCAAGAATTCTTGGGTAAAATATTCACATTGGACCTCAGGTCCAACATGAATCCATCCACGTCGTACCCACCAAGCTCTGTTGTCATCTTAAACTCTTGGCTAGTGTGATTTTTTTAGTTGATCTAGAATACATCCCACTCTGGTAGTGGAGCCGATATGGTGGTGTCCTCTCCTTTTTCCTTCATGCAAACAATTAACATCTGGGTCAACTTACTTTGAGCTTTTCGGTCTTTAAGAAAGTGAAAACAACAATGTAAGAAGGCATTGACTTGATCTTCAACTTCTTCCATGCGACCTAGGTCATGCAAGGATTTTCTGTGCGCCGTGTGTTGCAACTCCTCCCAACATTTTTATTCATAATAATTTTTCCCAGCGTGTCGCAGCATACTATTTCTGTGTGCTTCTTCTATCGATCATTGGGTTGCGCTAGATTTCCTCATGCACACAAGCCTCCTCCAAATATCTTTGTGTCACACCTAATAATTATTTGTGTGCATGAGATTCTTTCAACAACCTTTGTGTCGCCCGATGCACTTATTCACGGATCCGTGCTTCCTCTAGAAACCTCTGCATCACCCCTTTCACTTACTCTCGGACCCGTGCCTCTTCAAGAGACCTCTAAGTCGCGTATTGCAACTCCTCGCGTGCCCTTTCTTGTTCAAGGTCTCTCTACGCATTAAGCATAAAATTCTTATGCTGAGAAACATCAAAATTAGGATGGGGTTGGGGAACCTTATTTATATTACCATTTGTTTGTTGACCCAAGCCTTCACCATGATTGAAGTCTTCCCTATTCTTAGCCCTTCCGTGGGTTACTACTCGGATGTTAGCTTCCCCGTTGTTTTTCTTGTTTTTGTGCGGCTTGACATGAACCATGTTATGGTTGGCCTTCTTATCCTCCCATTTATTCAACAAGTCAAGACAGTTCTCAGTTACATGTTCAAGACTATAAAAATATGCGTAGAGCACGTGTGACTTAGTGAAAAATCGCGATTCATGACCAATCTCACTGCAATTGAAACATGTGGGGGGTATACCTCCTCCTCCACCATATCTGCGACTACGACCGTGCCCATATCCACCTTGAGGTCCTCCTTGATATCAACCTCTATTAATGCCACTGCACTCACCACCATTTTTCTCCTCTTGTACTCAGAAAACATCCCAGTTGTTGTCTTGCATTAACTAAAGGGAGCAACAACTATTGACATCATGGCCTAATTATTTACAAAAATAATAGAATGGGTTGTGAGTCATTGTTTGATACTTCTATAATGTGGGAAAACGGGGTGGCACATGGCCCCACTACCTGGAAATCTCACACCATTCTCACTATCCAAATGGAAACAAACTTTGCGTGCCTGTCGCCACATAATTTGGAAGGAGAAAGCACTCATCTTGACGATTCCCCTCTGAACAACATGTAGTAAACGATATGTACTCATGCACGAATTTAGTCTTGTCCATATATTCCATTTTTATGGTTAGGTTGTCCAGTTGCAAATGAAATTGTGCCAACCCGACCAATGTCTCTGTGCCTCTAGGGGTAGCTTTCAAGCACATCGTGTTCTCGACTATCTCATCTTGATTCATCACCTTTTTTGGGTGAGCTAGACTCAGATATGGGGGAGAAACCCCACAATGAACCATTCTTTGTGCTGCACATCCTAGATCTGGAATGTTAGCCTATCCAAAAATATTTTGAACTCTTGGTCATAATCCCAGACGGATTCTCCTTCCTTTTGCTTGATCTCCTTAATTTTTGTAATGAATTGGAACTCCGACTTTGAATTTTGAAACTCCCAAAGAAGATCCTTCTTGATCTCGGCCAGGGACCTCACTTGTCCCATTGGTGCGAGAACCTTATATTTCAAGTACCCCATCAAGGCTCTATCCCTGAACGTAGTCTCGAGTTGCAGGATATTAGCCACGTTGTTTGTAACTCTCTTTATAGACCATATTTATTTACAAGTGAGCAAATATTTCTTTGTATCATCCTTACCCGTTCCATGGAACATGAGCAACCTCAATGTACTATCTTGATTTTCCATCTTCAGACTAGAACTAGTTTCTCCTTTATGGCTACTACTGGCTGGATATTTCCACACCACTATCGCTTAGGGTAAAGTGTTTTTGAGTTCACCTTCTTCTTCACTTGTCTCATCACTTATTTCTTCCTCTTCTCTTTCTTTGACTCCAATCTCTTCACTAACTGCTATGTTTTATTCTTGATTAAAAATGTGCAAGGGAGGTGGTACAAAGTGGGGGTAAGACCATATTCTTCTTAAACTTCTCGTGAGGTGACCAAAATATCTATCTACTTGCAACCATGCAAGACCATCCAATAATATCAACTCATCTCCCCCACCATTAGGGGAGAAAACAAAAAATCAATAGTGTGAGTTCACTTGATATCTAGCACCTTCAAGTTATCAAGCTTTGCTTGATCCTAAACTATTGGCTCCACTGATAATGTAGCTGAGTTGAATTCATATTGTCTCCTTAGTCATTCATGCAACGGGAAAGGAAATTTCGTGAAGAATATCTCATGCATGTCTAAGTAAAGATATATACCTTTCCATTCCTTCACGTTCACCCACAATCCTTGCATCTCTAATAGGGAAAACTCGTCTTCTTTCACTTCTATCAAATCTTGAATCTCCTCCTTAGAAGAATGCCGACTCATTTTTATTTTCCTCCATTGATCTCAACAAGACTTCAGGTCCTAACAAAGGAACGATATGTTGGGTGTTTTTTTGTTGTTTTGGTCCACACTTGAGTGCGAACCGACCTTCTTAATGTTGGGGAGTTTTAGACCTAGGGTTTGTCCATAGCTATCCAACAAAAATCCCAAAGCTCTGAAATATCAATCCTCGACCAAGGCCAAGGAAAGTCTCACCCAAGATGCAGAGAAGATCACAAAGACCATAAGGTTTATGTCAGGGATGAAGGATTAAAAATACTAAACATTACTACAATTGGAATCCATGTAACCCAGATCTGAGAATCTTTTTAGGACTAATAATTGAAAAAATACACACACATATTCAACTCACTCATAATAGACACAGAATATATCAGAACTTCCATATCTTTATTATTGGGAGTATTTCATCACAACAAAGATATACAGTGTGATGAATAACTGCTTAGGACAACCATAGAACTTCATATCATTATTACATAAAACAATGAGAATACAACATAATGTTCCATGCGCCTTGCCTTAGGATTCAAACAGAACAAAGACATAGGAATATATTCAAAACATCGCAACATTACAACATGCTTAGAGTGATATCAATACTAATAACTAAGATAACTCAAAACTCTTTGACTGATTATGTCATGAGATAACTCCGTTTTTGAGTTTAGAGCTCTCTTTTATATCTTCCACTGCTAAGGAGCGTTGTCTCTATCTGCTCTACTCCACTCACTTGTTTGATCCAACTGCCTCAAATACTTTTGGTGCCTTCCGATGCTCCATGTAGAATCTCTGCATCAGGGGAAATATTAAATACCTAACCATCTCATCTTCTGGCCACCCCACATCTTCATATGATGTGGGGAACAATCATTTTGGGAGATTTCCTGGTGATTCCTTTCTTGATTTTGGTGGTCATCTTCTTGGTTTCTGATGCAACTGACAAAACTCAGATGTTGTGCACTTGGTAGTATTTATACTTAGTGCGCTGCTAACAAAACCTAGTTTGATGTGCATTCCTTGGAATTCTTTGCGCATTTCCTTTAGTGCATGAAAAAATATGGAATGAGCGCACACAGTTTCATTTTTGCACGTGCACGCAAAACTGGACCCAAAACTTTGGATGCCAACACTAGCCAAGACTTTGGCATCACACAAAGGTCTAAAGATTTTGTTTATAATGACTACAAAGAACTTGAAAAGTATTCAACCTGAGGTCAAGGATTCTAATGTGGACATCTCACCGGTGTCTCTTCCAAAACCTCCCATTAATAGTGCTCCTAAAATCGATAGCACAAACACTTGGCCCATGAGAAAGAAGTCCCATGGTAACTTGGACCATGCTTGGAGAACATCCCTTTGAGTTTGATTTCCTGGTGGAACATTTAGGGATAGCCATATAGATTTGTTTGGATTTGAGTAGAGTTACTGATGAAGAGGAGGTGAAAAGAGTTGTCACCATGGTTTTGGATGAGGAGCTAGGAAAGACTATGGGAAGGAGAGTTGAGGAGCTTATTGTGGACGAAGAAGGATCTTCATATACAAATTTGGAGGCTTTTGTTCAAGAAATGTGAAAAATCCATCATAATCTATTTTTTTTCCTATACAAACGTGCCACGTCTTTGATTGTTTGTTTTGACTATTCTCCTTTTGTTGCATATACAAACCCACCATGTATCACATTCTATGTTTGTCAGATAGCTAAATCATTGTAATTTTTCACATGTATTTCATTTAGCATACTTGTTATCCACTTCAACAATGTCAAACAACAATAAGTATTTTTCATCTACACCATTCAAGTGTCATTTGTTCTACATAATATGGTTTTCCTTCATTGACATTGGAACCGTGTATGATTTGGTTTCCTAAGTGAAACACTGACTATAAGAGCTCTCTAATTGGCTATAGGATTATAATATTTTGACATCATAACAAATATTTCAAATCCCTCCACTTGGATGTTACTCCCTTCCCAACAATACTTTCCATGTTCTTTTCTAATATCGATTGCCCTCAAGAAAATCCACAATAGTGAATTCATATTGGTGCAAGAAAATATTGGCCCATTAAATGCATTAACTTTCATCATCAACACATTGATTTATGGAAATGCATTGATCTCTAGATTTTAGTTTCATGTTTTCAATTCATTCAACCAATTATTTTATTTGTTTAAAGATTAAATGCAACTCTACTCTTATTAATAACACATTTTTCATTGTAGCTTCATATTAAGTAACCACATTTTTTCTATAGATGGATTCCTTGTGTGTATAGTTGTCATTTGCTATTGCCTTCAAAACTAAAAAATAAAACAATCCAATCCTCCGTTCACTATACAAAATATTCTAAACTTGTGGCAAACAAATCCACTTTTCAGGTAAAAAATGGAGGTAAATTAGGCTAGATTTCCAAGGGTGGTCTGAGTTTCACATGATCATCATTTCATGCATTTAAAAACCATGTTCCCTAGGGTTTTGCCCAATTTTAAACTAACCCAGATGCTACAAAAATTAATCAAAGTTCTAGACTGGCCAAAAATTTAAATTGCCAGGTCGCTAGATTCTATGAGAGGGTAATGCTACATGAATAGACTACTTCCTCAACATACAAGTTATCAAAATTCAACACAACAATACTAATTATTTCAACATGTTAATATTTCATCATTTTGACAACTAGAACACCAACAACAAAATGGACATCAAGCCAAACCCCGACTTTACATTTGCAGTGATAGGATGTAAGTGTGTGAGAGAGCGAATTATTGCAAAAGGAAAGAAGCTAAAAAGAACAAGATTTGTGTAAAATAAAGTTGGAACTAGAAACCCACGAGATGACACTAATAATGAAGATGGAAGCCCTACATTTGGTATAGTAACTAGTAGCCTTTGACCATATTCATTAGTCACCTCTCTACAAATACACCATCATTGTCCAACTCTCCAACCATGATTATGTTGCTTCAATTCTTTACCCATTGAACCCAATAATATGCAGAAACAAAAAACCATGAGGCATCTTTCATATTTCCTCTAATCAATTTTCTCTGCTTGTGGCATCTTTTCATTTGATCTACCTCCAATTTCCTGTACACATAGAAATTTAATTTTGTTTTGTTGGTATTTAGATCATACACAATGAGAGCATACTAGATAACTCATTTTCCTCTAAGTTTTATGTCTTTGAAATGAAATCACTTGTGCATATTCCTTCTCACTCTCTCTTGGATCACATGTTAAAAACAATTGTGAAGGAAATTAAAATCAGGTTAGCCATGAGGGTCTAATGATTAACAATGGAATGGATATAACCACATTCACCATCCATTTGGAATACTTAAAATACTAGTATGTTCAACTAAAATTAAGGTAATATTTAAATGAAATCGTTACCTAAAAAACAACCAAGAGTTAGTAATTCAAAAGTTTTAAGTGATAGTATGGCCTCTCAATTGAATAATCTCAGGCTAAAACACATGTTTTTTCAACTAGATTTTAGCTATAATAAATTCAAGTATATATGATTGAAAAGGGCCTACCTATTGTAAGAAAATCGCCATGTCACCATGTTGATTTCTGGAATTTTGAGATTAATTTTTTCATCCGACAATTTGTTTTCCAAACTTAATATACAAAGAATGATATGAGGGTAAATAAGCCCTCGAGCTACTTTGAATATGGTGTTATAATGGTTTTTCTAATCAAGGATTCAACATTTTTCCTAATATCCTCCCATCAAACAAATATATGTATCATAATCGAAAAAGATAAATCTATAAGCAATGATGACATGTATATAGCAAGAACTCACCAAATATAACTTATCAAGGTTGTTGAGGCATGTCACC
>JZKD02S0371693.1:363110-376377 GCA_000966675.3 Picea glauca | reverse complement strand
AAATTAAAAAAGTATGGAATTTCTTGAGAAGTTCATTGGAAAGGGGGAATGTACTTATCCTGGAAGGTTCCAACATTCTAAGCTAACTAGATGCCCCATGATGTTATTAAAGGAAGACATTTAAAGACTTTGAGTTCAAGTTTTAGTATCCATTTCCTTATACATTCTTCTACTAAATTCCCTTGCCAATTATGCTTCTTACTTGTTATATAGTCCATCTCACTCCAATATAGGACGGTTTTTGGACTCAAATTTGACTCACACACCCACTTTCTTCCATCATCAATTCATCATGTAAACCATAAAATCTAATTTAGTGGAGTCATCAATTTGTCGGGTTTTAGTGTTCCCAGTGAATGGATGTGTTGTTGTTGACATGGAATGGGACAATACAAGTAACTTCTTAATTTTCTTCCTTCACTTGATGTGGGCCTAGTCATTCCTAGCCTTGTAGTGTCCATCTCACTCCAAACTTCTTTAAATTAAGGATTAAAGAATAAGAATACGACTTATATTTTCTTCTTTACTTTTACAGAGAATACACCTATTCAGTCCAGACTTCTTCCTCTTTTATATAATTTCCTAATTTAAGGCTTTGTTTCTTTATTGTCAACCACATAAAATTTTTAGTCTTTAAAGGGGATATAATTTTACATTTATCTTCCATCACCGTTGAACTTCCTTTGGCCTACCAAGAGCATACATTTCTTTATAACCTAATTTTGGAGTCTAAGTATATAAGACTAGGTTCTTGAACCAAACCAACTTATCTTTTGTTTCAATGATTTGAACATGACTTAGCTTAAGTTTTTCTATGTATGATTCCCATTAAATCTTGTCCTGGCGTTCCAATCCTAACTACTCTATCTTCTACCAATCATGAGAGATACTTTGTGCCAAGTTGAAAATGTTTTCTCTAATATAAAACATTGATCACTAGTTCTAAAAGTCAACTCAAGAATATATCCCAATCCTTACACTTTCACATTTCCATAAAATTTAATAAATTTATTAGATTCTACTAACTTGTAATATATAACTTCATATCCATTGAATACCATGAAATTATGTTGCGAATATCGTTTATTTTTTAAGTTTCATATTCAATAGGATTAAGCAAAACTATATTTAAAGATTTATCATAAATAAATAAAAATTTATTCAAGTTTAGTGCACTCTTATCCTCATACATTTTGACTTATGAAATAAGTAATACATATATTACTCTTAATTTTTTAGTTTAAAATAATTTTATATTTATACTTTATTAAAAATATTTATGATCATCACATCTTCGTTAATAAGTGTTTGAATTTAACACTACAAAGCCCCTCATTATATTATGAGGAGGGGTTTTAAATGTTTCTCAATGTCATATGTATGTTAAACCATGTTGAAGTCATATGCATGTTAAACAATGTTGAAGGTAACCATTGGAGATATATTATTGTGAACTAAAAAATGTTAAACCATGCAATACTACAACATTATAATACAAGAATTAAACCTTGAGTGCACAAGCCTTAAAGCACATAACCTTGTTTTATATAGTAAAGTGCACCGATTTTATTGACTTGCATACCTTGAATATTAGTATGGTGTGTGGTAATATTACAACATTTACCTCTCTATTTGAGGTCGAACTTTTACTTGGACTTGCATTGAGTTATCTATTAGCTAGTTTTAATTTCTATGAGTTGTTTTCCAAAGGAAAGAGTGTGCACGCAACCAAGGGGAGCATGCGAGTCTGGGAGGAGAAAGGGGATAGTCTGCAAGGAGACCAAGGGGAGCACGTGAGTCTGTGAGGACAAAGGGGATAGTCTGCAAGGAGACCAAGGGGAGCATGTCGGTCTGCAAGGAGAAAGGGGATATTCTGCGATGAGAACAATGAGGAGATAGTCTGCGAGGAGCCAGGGAGGAGATAGTCTGCGAGGGAGAGATAGTCTGTGTGGATATAGTGGAGCACACGACCAAGGGGAGTAGTCGAGGGCACACGCGAGGGCACCAAGAATGGTGAGTACCCTATACAAATTAGCATTTGAAGTCATTACATGTGAACATTTCGGCCTTATTGATTCATTGTTAATAGCCTATAGTCTATTATAGGTTTTCTTTCATGTGTTGGCTCCATCAACTCATTATTTTCTCTTTGTTTTCCCCTTTTAGTTCACCCTTTATTAAAATATGTTGTTCAAATTTTGTAAATTGCATGACAAACCCCAACCTAATTGCCCATTGCTCACAAATTTCATATGGTGTAGATCTAGGTACTTTTTACAACCATAGTTGATGCTTTTCAATAACTCTCATGTTCTTCCTTATCGTTGCAATAGCTCTACTAGTAACCCATTTGTTGTCACAACTTGTGGAAACCACCATGTTTGTAGGACTATCCACCATAAATCCATGCCTTTGCCTTGCAGGTATTTTTTGTGGTTTGTCAAACCTAGGTTTGGTCCTTTGTTTATTTTGTTTTGTGATTCTCAATAGTTCTATGGGATCATGGTGCATCTCCTTTTTCTCTTTGGACTTGTAGCATCCAAGCCTCTTGTCCCTCATCTTCCACCCCTCTTCATACTCTTGACCTCCTTTTTATCCTATTCAAACTACTTTTTCCCCTCGACCTAATTTTCATCCTCTTGATCCTTCGTTTGGCCTTGCAATATCTCTATTACCTCTTATCACCCCTTCTTATCCTCTCAATCCTCCTCTTGGCCTCTCAATTTTCCTTAAAACTCTTATTCCTCCTTTTTGGCCTCTTGGTCTACCTTCGATTCCTTATGGACCTAATCCTTTTTCCTTCTCATAGTAGTCCTTTTGTTGGGACATTCCTAGTGCTCTTATGCTCTTGTTTATTATTTGGCTAGAGTGAGGCTTGCCTTTCTTGTATCATCTAATTGCCTCAAGTGTAGTGTGCTTCATCAATGTTAGGTTTGTTTGAATGAAGCGACATATATTCATTGTTTTCTTTTCCTCGAAAGAGTGGAAGGTGAGGAAACCCATGAGTTTTTGTAGTTGTATGGATTGAAAAGAACCCTATTGGTCATCTAGTTTCTAGTCCTCTCCTTTGTTATCCAATGGGTTACTAACAACACAACTAAATTCCTCATACTTTTTCCATTCGACGCATCTTGTATGCTCATTTTCCCTAATGCAACCCTTCAATTAAATATAACATGGAAACAGTTTGGAGGTTACTTAAAAAGTATAGCTAGAAAAGATCTCAATAGTCATTATCAACACTCTATGTCAACTTGCCAACCACAAGTTAGTGTAGGTATGATTCACAACTTATCTTTATTTCATCTTTTCTACTTGGTTTCTTTGCCACCATATGCTTGTTAGTTGAACTTTTATTGAACAATTGGTTGATTACATTTAGCCATTTTTTTGTTTTTTTTCCTTGTTGTTTCTCTTGGACCTTTAGATTGCTTGAGCATATTCTTGATTGCTCGTTCCTTTTTCTTTCTTGGTTTAATTTTGCTTACTTGTGTGCTTATCCTACACCCCTTCACTATCTATAATATGTTTCTCTTGTCATGATATATCCTAACCTTTTGTGATACTTGTTACCTCCCAAACATGCACTTCAAATGTTAAAAAGTCCTTTGAGAAAGTACACTTCTAGGGGCACTTAGGAAGGTTGCCCATTGTCACCTCAACATATCTTCCACTCACTTTAGGCTGGTTTTTTTTTGGCACTAGGGGGAAACCTTAGTAAAGAAATGTTTTTTTATGTTATATTTAGAATAAAATGGATGGTGGCATTTGTCAAGCCCAATGACTATCCAATTGACCTATGGATTTAGGGAAATTTAGAACAAGAGGGTTATAATATGGCATATAATATGTAATTGAGCTATCATTGATGTGTCATAATTAGTCCAAAACAAATTTTCAGATGATGCAATAATAAAAGAGAGCCTTTCAACAAGATGCACCATCACAACCAAGAAATTACAACCAACAATATTGTGCAAGTAATAAATAAAGAAGCCAGTAACAACTTGAACAATATAGATGACAACAACAAGATCCTTTAATAGTTCAATATTACATCAAGGATTAGGGAGGGTTTAACAACCTTGATCCTAATCTCTTCTTTTGGAACAAAATTATCTGTCTGCAAAGATTATTCTTGCAACAAACTTATGCCAATTCTTGCAAACACCCTAATAATCCATGAAACAAAAAGAGATGAAGGAAACCTCAACTTGAAATGATTCCCTTCTTTCAATCCTCCTAAAAAGATAGTCAACTAAGTGCTTGGAGGGGAACTCCTTCTCTGTTATATTTCAGAGTGCACCTAGGCCAGTGCACACACACCTCATGTCTGCTCTAGGTTCTCAACAATTTACACAAAATTACACAATTTGAGTTGTGAACATAAACACACTGAGATGCCTAACAACTTAGCACAGTGGAAAATAAACTAATAATTGGATCATGCACAAATACATAGGAATTTAATGCCCCAAAACAATTGTTCTTATATCCATAACAATGGGCTCTCATACCAGGGCCAATGGTCCAATTATTGCATAAAAGAAAGATACCAAGAGCACTTACAAAACCCTCCTGGTTTTCGTGTCCAAGTCTGGTCGAGTCCTTCCAACCTTATCCAATGTCCTTAGCTGAGGTTCCTAGGCTACAATTGACCTTCCAGCCCTTGACCTGGTCCTCTCCTTGCTCACCAATCATCCCTATGCAACTTATCCAACTATGCAACTATGCAACTATGCAACTATATGCAACTTTATGCAACAATGCAACTTATGCAATTTATGCAACTACATTGCAACTATATTGCAACAATTTCGTATGCAACTATATGAAACTACACAACATGCAACTTATGCAACTACACAACATGCAACTTATGCAACTTTATGCAACTTATGCAACTTTATGCAACTTTATGAAACTCGAGAGTGGGATGCTATCTGGGAATATTGTACCCTTGAAATCACGAAATCATGCATATACAATGTCAGATACTTATAAATCCTTTTGTGATGCATTTTCAATCAAAACATTATATTAGAGTAACCAAGTAACCTCCCATCGACTACCATATCTATTGCAATTGTATCATCATTACTAAGTGTGGGAAGTGCAACAAAGTAACTTACATGATGTCGGATTGAAACAACTTTTATTAAGTGATGAAATTCTTAGGTGGTGATTAGTAACCTGATTTAGCAAGGAGGTAGTTTGGGTTTAGGTTATCTCAAATATGGTTAAGGTTGTGCTTGGATAAATAGAGTAGCGGAAAGTATTTTATGTAGCAATACTTTGTGAATGTACTAGTTGGTCATTTTTATGATCAATGCCACTCCCTACTCAAAGGACCGCCAATGGTGTTTTGTTATGTAAATAGTTCTTACTCCATAGGCCTTAGAATCTGTTGAGAGGCCCCATTAAAGAAACCCCACGAAACATATTCATCCAAATTTGGAGGAAGAACAACCCTATCTTTCTTTTGCTTGGGGCTAAAAAAGAATGAATTGTGTGCACTCTCAATCTTGTAAAAACATTGAAGAGTGTAGACCATGTATTTAAAACTATAGCCATTTCATGCCACCCACATGGCCCATAGAACATATTTAAAATTATGTGATTCATTTGGTTGTTGCCCAAAATCCTTTGAGAAGTGACATGCTATGAATAGGTGGAAAATAGTTTCTTCATTCTCCTTGCACAAAGGATAGATGCGTAGACCTTGTGAACTATTGTTTTGTATGTTATCCCATATTTGGAAATTCATCACTTAATAGTTGCAACTTATTAAGTGATGAATTTCCAAATATGTGAAATTCCAGGATCATGGATTTCCAAACTATCGATCCACACTTGACCTCTTTGTTGGGTCTCAAATCCAGTTCTCCACTGAGCGTCGGGGGATATATGTTGATAAAAAACTACTAACAATTTCATATGCAACTATATGCAAATATGCAACTATATGAAACTATGAAACTATATGCAACTATATGCAACTTTATGCAAAAATGCAACTTATGCAACTATATGCAACTTATGCAACTATATGCAACTATATGCAACTTTATGCAACTATATAGCAACTATATGCAACTATATGCAAATATGCAACTTATCCAACTATGCATCTATATGCAACTTTATGCAACAATGCAACTTATGCAACTATATTGCAACTATATGAAACTATATGCAACTATATTACAACAATTTCGTATGCAACTATATGCAACTATGCAACATGCAACTTATGAAACTTTATGCAACTTTATGCAACATTGTACCCTGTATGTAACTTTATACAACTTTATGAAACTCGAGAGTGGGATGCTATCTGGGAATATTGCACCCTTGAAATCACTAAATCATGCATATACAATGTCAGATACTCATAAATCCTCGTGTGATGCATTGTCAATCAAAACATTATATTAGAGTAACCAAGTAACCTCCCATCAACCACCACATGTATTGCAATTGTACCATCATTACTAAGTGTTGGAAGTGCAACAAAGTAACTTATATGATGTCGGATTGAAGCACCTTTTATTAAGTGATGAACTTCCTAGGTGGTGAGTAACCTGATTTAGCAAGGAGGTAGTTTGGGTTTAGGTTATCTCAAATATGGTTAAGGTTGTGCTTGGATAAATAGAGTAGCAGAAAGTATTTTATGTAGAAATACTTTGTGAATGCACTAGTTGGTCATTTTTATGATCAATGTCACTCCCTACTCAAAGGACCTCTAATGGTGTTTTTTTATGTAAATAAGTCTTAATCCATAGGCCCTAGAATCCCTTGAGAGGCCCCATTAAAGAAACCCCATGAAACATATTCATCCAAATTTGGAGGAAGAAGAACCCTATCTTTCTTTTGCTTGGGGCTAAAAAGGAATGAATTGTATGCACTCTTAATCTTGTAAAAAAATTGAAGAGCATAGACCATGTATTTAAAACTATAGACATTTCATGCCACCCACATGTCCCATAAAACATATTTAAAACTATGTGAGTTGTTTGGTTGTTTCCCAAAATCCCGTGAAAAGTGACAAGCTATGAAGAGGTGGAAAATAGTTTCTTCATTCTCCTTGCACAAAGGATAGATGCGTAGACCTTGTCAACTATTGTTTTGTATGTTATCCCATATTTGGAAATTCATCACTTAATAGTTGCAACTTATTAAGTGGTGAATTTCCAAATATGTGAAATTCCAGGATCATGGATTTCCAAACTATCGATCCACACTTGAACTCTTTGTTGGGTCTCAAATCCAGTTCTCCATTGAGCGTCGAGGGATATATGTTGATAAAAAACTACTAACAATTTCGTATGAAACTATATGCAAATATGCAACTATATGCAACTATGCAACTATATGCAAAAATGCAACTTATGCAACTATATGAAACTTATGCAACTTTATGCAACTATATAGCAACTATATGCAACTATATGAAAATATGCAACTTATCCAACTATGCAACTATGCAACTATATGCAAATTTATGCAACAATGCGACTTATGCAACTTATGCAACTATATGCAACTATATGGAACTATATTGCAAAAATTTCGTATGCAACTATATGCAACTATGCAACTATATGCAACTATGCAACCTATGCAACTTTATGGAACTTATGCAACTTTATGCAACATTGTACCCTTTATGCAACTTTATGCAACTCGAGAGTGGGATGATATCTGGGAATATTGTACCCTTGAAATCACTAAATCATGCATATACAATGTCAGATACTCATAAATCCTTTTGTGATGCATTGTCAATCAAAGCATTATATTAGAGTAACCAAGTAACCTCCCATCAACCACCACATCTATTGCAATTGTATCATCATTACTAAGTGTTGGAAGTGCAACAAAGTAACTTATATGATGTCGGATTGAAGCACCTTTTATTAAGTGATGAACTTCCTAGGTGGTGAGTAACCTAATTTAGCAAGGAGGTAGTCTGGGTGTAGGTTATCTCAAATATGGTTAAAAATGTGCTTGGATAAATATAGTAGCGGAAAGTATTTTATGTAGCAATACTTTGTGAATGCACTAGTTGGTCATTTTTATGATCAATGTCATTCCCTACTCAAAGGACCGCCAATGATGTTTTGTTATGTAAATAGGTCTTACTCCATAGGCCCTAGAATCCCTTGAGAGGCCCCATTAAATAAACCCCACGAAACATATTCATCCAAATTTAGAGGAAGAACAACCCTATCTTTCTTTTGCTTGGGGCTAAAAAAGAATGAATTGTATGCAATCTCAATCTTGTAAAAAAATTGAAGAATGTAGACCATGTATTTTAAACTATAGCCATTTCATGCCACCCACATGGCCCATAGAACGTATTTAAAACTATGTGAGTTGTTTGGTTGTTGCCCAAATTATCGATCCACACTTGAACTCATGGATTTCCAAACTATTGATCCACACTTGAACTCTTTGCTGGGTCTCAAATCCAGTTCTCCACTGAGTGTCGAGGGATATATGTTGATAAAAAACTACTAACAATTTAGTATGCAACTATATGCAAATATGCAACTATATGAAACTTTATGCAAAAATGCAACTTATGCAACTATATGGAACTTTATGCAACTATATAGCAACTATATGCAACTATGCAACTATGCAACTATATGCAACTATATGCAAATATGCAACTTATCCAACTATGCAACTATGCAACTATATGCAACTTTATGCAACAATGCAACTTATGCAACTATATTGCAACTATATGCAACTATATGGAAATATGGAACTATATGCAACTATATGCAACTATGCAACATGCAACTTATGCAACTTTATGCAACATGCAATTTTATGCAACTTATGCAACTATGTAACTATATGCAAATATATGCAACTTATGCAACTATATTCAACTATATGACAATTTCGTATGCAACTATATGCAAAAATGCAACTTATGCAACTTATGCAACTATATGCAACTTTATGCAACTATATTGAAACTATATGCAACTATGCAACTATATGCAACTTATGCAACAATGAAACTATATGCAACTATATTGCAACTAAATGCAACTATATGCAACTGTGTTGGTACCACAAACATATATTGGCATGATAACTTATCTTCTTGTTTTAACGAGTGTAGGTACCACCAAATAGGTATCTTTCGGATCTATCTTCCTCGAGTGATGATCAAGATATACTAAGAGAGGTTGAAAGTGAGATGTGTTGTACTAGATCTACTGGTTCTAGATCAACTAGATCTGAAAAGATAAGGAAAAGATTTTGTAAACACATGCACTTTTTTATTTCCAACGGAGGCCCATGTAATTATCATGCTAAGAACATAGGTGACATTGAGTTTCCCTTGAGGTATAAACATCTAGTGTAATGATGGGCACCTAAGGAGCTATCTGAAGTGGACACAGATTTCTTCATCAGTGGGAGGATGTATCACATTGCTCCTTCGTCCTTACATGGATTGGGGTTATTTTCCATGGATGTCATAAAGGTCGGCTATGGCACTGCAACTGAATTGATGGAGTATGTTGGACCATTATACAAATACAATCACTGGTTGATGTTGGTCCGATATACATGAAGTATGCGGAGATACAGAGTTGTCGCAAATTATATACAACTAGTAGATAACAATCAAAATAAAGGGGCAACTATGTATATTGATGGAAGGCCAAAATCTATTGGAAACATTGCGGGATTTATAAATAGTACACGACCAGTGGAAACAACTAAGAAACCAAATTACATATTTGAGGGATGTGAAGGAAATCGTATATTTGTATGTGCAACAAAAACAATAGTTCCAGGTGAAGAGTTGTTGATCGATTACAACTTAAATCGAATAGATGGAGGGGGTGCAACTATGGAGGTAAATATCTTACATACCATTCAACTCAACCTTTGATCAATCATTGTTACAATTTATCGCTGTAATATTTCATTTTTTTACTGCATATACTTCATTTTTCATTATTTATTTTCTGATATTACTGCAATATTTCTTTTTTTTAATCTTACAATTACTTTCATAACTCTTGTTGATTAATTTATTGTGTCAACATCTAGCCAGGGTGACCGTAAGATATCAGAGGCTACGTCTGTCCAGGGTGACCGTGGAAAGACACCCATTGTGCCTCAGTAGGTAAATGTCAAATACAGTAACAACTTCTGAATACAACAACTAAATTTCAGAAATTTCATTATTTTTTTTTTCTGATATTACTGCAATATTTCATTTTTTTAATGTTACAGGTGAATTTCATAACTTTTATTGATTGATTTATTGTGTCAACTTCTGTCCAGGGTGACTGTGGCAGAAAATCACGCGCTACATCTATCCAGGGTGACCGTGGAAAGGCACCCTTTGTGCCTCAACAGGTAAATGTTAAATCCAATAACAACTTATGACTACAACAACTAAATTTCTAAAATTCGTTATTGTTTTTCTGATATTACTGCAATATTTCATTTTTTTAATGTTACAGGTGAATTTCATACCTTTTGTTGATTGATTTATTGTTTCAACATCTGTCCAGGGTGACCGTGGAAGAAAATCACCCGCTACATCTTTCCAGGGTGACTGTGGAAAGGCACCCGATGTGCCTCACCAGGTAAATGTTAAATACAATAACAACTTATGACTACAACAACTAAATTTCTGAAATTTCATTATTTTTTTTTTTCTGATATTACTTCAATATTTCATTTTTTAAATGTTACAGGTGAATTTCATAACTTTTGTTGATTGATTTATTGTGTCAACTTTTGTCCAGGGTGACCATGTCCGAAAATCACCCGCTACATCTGTCCAGGGTGACCGTGGAAAGGCACTCGTTGTGACTCAACAGGTATATGTTAAATAGAGTAATAACTTATGACTACAATAACTAAATTTCTCAAATGTTAAAGTTCATATCATTAATTTTATTCATCAATGTATTGTGGCATGCTCAACGTGGGAAGGCTCCCACTGAGGATATTGATGAGGATGAAATATTTTATTCCACTGACCCAATGATAACTATAACGAAGGCCTTCAAGAAGGCTAACATAGAATATCTAGGTTTTCTTAGCAAAACACCCTTGACACAGGAGGACATGGCAAGAATTGTAGAGCTACAAAATACAATAACTAATTTTGGGGTAAGTGGCATCTTCACATATTTTTTTCAGCTATGACAATTTCATATCCATTTTTTTGTTTTATATTTTCTATATGATCTGATAAAGTAAAGTTTTCCATTTGTAGGAGTTTTTAATCCTGTGCATCGGGAACCTGCCGATCCTACAACTGCTATAGGTAGCAGTGATGGTCCAATGCAAAAACAATGTCGACATAGCAAAGTGCAAGTGAGGGTTTTTGAGCATCCTGAGTTTCCCCTCGAATCCATTGATGAGCGCAATGATTTTGACCGAAATGACACGCCAGAGCATGATGAGACGGAGCCTGGGACTCCACATGACTCTGGAGAGGAATGCACTGTAGATGGAGAGGAAACTATTCTTCATGGAGAAGAATGAATTAAAAGCACCAAATCACTAGATGTCACCTTTCTGATGGATGACACATGTGTTCCGATCAAGATTTAGAAATTGCAGGTAATTGTTAATTAGTTGATTCATTTTTTTCATGAAATTGAAATGGACATTTGTTGAGATTATTATAAATTAATGGATAACATGTTTCTACACGAAACAATGTTTTCTATAGAAACTTAAATGACAAAGCATTGGAGTTGTTTGGCCCCACCATTAACACATGGTGGAATGACCAAGATAGCAAAAAGAAAGATGATTTAACAGACCACATGGTAAACTTGTTCGACTACACTTTCAACAAGAAAGTGGTTACAAAGTTAGCCGACGAGAATTTAAAATATCCCAGGGCCCAGTATAGGGAGAAATTGCAATTTGAGCTCAAGCATGAGTGCCCTCCCAAGGTTCCAGAGAAAGAGTGGAAGACCCTGATAGAGAATGAAAAGGAGAACTTGTTTAAGAAACAAGGAAGACATCCACGAGCTGGTCAAGCAAGGTACAACACATGTCATATTATCAGTGAAATATGATCATTTATGTTTTTCTTTCTTGTTTTAAGTAACAATTCCGATATCTAATTTTTTTCAAAAACTCCATATGTAGGCTACCGGACACCTCCAAAGAAACCAAGGCCAGAGTGGAAAAAAACGGGAAGCATAAACTAGGCCAAGGTGTCTATGGAAAACTAAAAGCATGAATCGTAATATTTAAATGATTAACTGTGGTTAATATTTATTTAACGGTAGCGAACAAATATATGTTTTTGTTATTGGTAGTTTTAATGGTGTTATGCATTGCAGTTAAATATGTTCGACACTGCTGCCATCGAGGAGGACCTAAATCTTGGTTACAAGCATGGTTTTAAAAGTGTGATTGAATATAAAAAAATCTTGGGCCAGACTCCTATCTCACCAGCCACGCAGGTAAATAAAATGAATAAGGAAACCACAGTAGCATGCTTGTAAAGTCTATTCATATTTTATTATATCACCCTTAACTAAGTATTTATGTTTGTTTTCAAGCAACAATGCTACTGCAACAACGAATCTAGCAGTATTCAACAGACACCACGTCATACAAAGGTGAACATGTCCAATGATAATGGAGAGAAGAGTACACATTCCGGTATGTATGCTTCAGAATTAGAAATATTTACTGTGATTGTATATATTTATTTCCTGAAGTATACTTATATATTATCTTCTCAAAATTGAAGAGCATGTAGCTCAGGAGGGTTAACTGCGAGAGGAACCAAGTGGACAAGAAATTAATGCACCAGCTGTTACAGCTACACAGATAGGTAAAGAGCAATAGTGTAATGTTAATCAAAATAATGAATTAGTTATTTCAATTATTTTTCAACATATCGATATGATCATTTTCGTTGTTACAGTTCATGACCCTGAACAAATGCCTCGACACCCTTCTCAGCGACGTACCAAAAGTATGGTACATGAGAACATGGAAACAAAAACAATAGAAGGACAGGGCACACAAAATACAATGTCGTTAGATGATTATGATACCCCAATTGTCAATTTTATGAATGTAAGAAAACATAAATCAAAGAAAAATTAGATGTATAAATTCATGACTTGTATTTGGATTTTATCGATGTTCATATGTTCATATGTTTTGATGACTATCCTAGTTATGCATGAATGTCTATATGTTTTCTATATAAAGAAAATCATTTGTTGGGTATGTGGAA
>JZKD02S0371693.1:335440-356130 GCA_000966675.3 Picea glauca | reverse complement strand
TAGAAGGTTCTACTTCTAGAAGATTCCTCCTCTAGAATGTTCTTAGGTGATGGTAGCACTATATAAAGGGGTTCAATCAATGTAATGAGACATGAAGAAAATTATTGTATTTGGATCTGAATCTCATTAGGAAGAAGCCTCCTCAAAGAGGCAAGTGAACATGAGAGGATCCCTTTCATAATAGGATCCATTGTATGATGTTGCCCTATCCTAAAGGTTTGATAAAATAAAGTGGTGGTTTTCTATATGGTTTCATATATCTTTTGTGGTGATTGTATTCAGATATATTTGGATCTATTTTGATATTTTGTATTCAAGTCTTTGGTTTTTAACAAGTGTTATCAGATCACTTTCCTTGGCTAAAGAAGAGAATAATATTTTGCTCTTTTTGCATATTTTTTCTAAAAAAGAAAGAAAGAGGGTGGTGCACTTCAGGTTCAGATCTGAAACTTTCTGTGTATAATTTGGCCAAACCAATTGGATATTTGAATTCCTATTGCAAAAATACCCAATTTCAAAAACAAATCATCCAAAACGAAGTCAAGGAAGTGAAGTTATGAGCATTTTAAATTCAACGGGTTTTCAGGGTTTTTCCATAAAATGTCGTGATTTTCTGCAGTAAGTTATTTTTAATCCTAGTTTTTGTTCAAGATTTATCCCAAGAAAGATGTTTTTTATTGGAAAATATGATGGCCCTAGTATTGAAGAATTCATAAAATACTTGAAGTCATTTTTGAAAGAGGATTGGAAACATTGGGTATCATGTTATTTAAAAGATGATGCAGTAATTTGGTGGCAATCACATAGGTATATTCAATTGATGGAACTTTCCGATGAAGCACTTGAAAAGTTTCTTTTAGATAAATGGTCTCATGCTGCTAAAGGGAGAAACAAGAGTTTATTTTCATGTGGAAAATCTATATTACAGGTTCATGGTTGTATTCACAAAGAAAATGTCATTGTTTCTATTAACCCTAGTTGCCAACACAATTTTATCAATGTTCAATTGATTAATAGATTGCAAATTCCAACCAAGAATATCCAAAACACACAGGTTGAGGGTAAAAATGTTGAAATTTTTAAATATTTGAAGGTTAGTATGGATACATATCTGTTTCATTCATATTTTTATGTTATGGATATGGATGAAGTGGATATTGTTTTGGGATATCCTTGGATAGAATCAATGGGTACCATTAATATTAATGTGCAAAATAATTTTGAAGTTGTGGTACAAGAAAAACAAAATTAAATTGCAGGATGTGTCTCTTAGTAAGAAATATGGGCCCATGGAGGCTAGCAAAGAAGTTATTGTCGAGTATGAAGTTGAATCAGAGGTAGATTCTACAAAAGGAGATGAATAAAAACTACATGAAGGACATAATCAGGAAGCTAGGGAGGTCATTGACTCAAAGGCACAAAGTGTTGAATATTTGAAGAAAAAAGAACAGATTCCTACAGTTGTTGTATATCACCATCCACATCATATAAAGACACAATAATCATCAAGGCAAGGGTGTGTGCATCAACACATTTATTCACCAATAGGGAATTAGATAGGAAACTGATCAAGAGGTGCATGGAGGGATACCGACACTACGGGAGGAGCTCAGGATACAAAAACAATCCCATGGAAACCCCAACATGATGCAGAGAAAGATCAGGGTGGAAAGGCAACAGATGGACATCATGTTCGACTTCCATTGGGATGGATGGATGGTCGTACTTGGTACCAGTTAGATACATTGCTTAGCCGATCATATTGTATGGTTTCTTCTCATGTTTCTAGGATGAAACATGTGAAGGGGGATGGAATGTAGTATACCTAGGGAGGTAATATGGGGTACCTAGGGAGGTACCCAATGGGAATGTGGTTATGTATTATTAGTGGAAGTAATTTAATATATGAGAATCTGTCCATTCACTGTAAGGTGGACTAGGTCCACTATATTAATAAAGGCCCACTATGGTAGTTAGATGTAATAAATGTGAGAAGGCTCTCTAGAAGGTTTCTAGGAGATAAAGAGATATATATAAAGAAGAGTAAGAAATGTAATGAAACATAGTGAAGAATATTGTGAATTTATCAAGCATTGCTTGAGGAGTGTTATCCTTCCTTAAAGACTAATATATGGTGTTACCCTACCTCAAGGGTTTTCTATTCTCTTGTGTTCATGTTATGGTGAATGGTTTATGGTTTATTCTTGGTCTTATTGAAGTATATTTTCATATCTATTCAGGTACTTAGAACAGATGATGATCAATCCCTAGACATCCACACTAGGAAGGGAAAGAGAAAGAAAGAACCCTCCTCACCCGAGAAGTTTCAGAAGGGACAAAGAAATAACCCAAATATCAGATGTTTCTATTGTTAGAAAATGGGACACATTGCTAGAAATTGTTCCCTCATTCAGAGACCAAGGAAAAGAGAGGAGGTAAGAGGAATCATGTTCACAAAACTAAATATGATGAGCCACCAAGGAAGGTTGCAAAGGAATATGAATCAAGTGATGAGGAGTATGTTCTTATCTCAGCCCTTACAGAAAATGCCACTCATGAAATTGACATTTGGCTGGTGGACAGTGGTGCTTCCAAGCACATGAAAAGTTATAAAGACTCCTTGTATAACCTTACTCATAAGTATTCACCACACAAGGTGAAATTGGGAGATGACTATCAATATTCGGTCAAAGGAGTAGGAGAATACTCCTACAAGTTAGACTTAGGAAATCCAATGAAGATGGAGGAAGTTCTCTATGTTCCTGGATTGAAGAAGAACCTTCTCTTGATTTTAACATTGGATGAGAAAGGTTACAGAGTTTAATTTGTTGATGGAAAAGTTCTTATGTGGCATAGAGGTAAGAATTTCTATTATGTTGTGGTGATTGGAGTTCAAGAGGGAGGACTCTACAAATTGAAAGGGCGATTAGATTCAACTTTAATTCACAACATTGTGAATCCTAGTGAATTATGGCATAAGATATTTTCTCACCTACATTACAAGGCCCTATTGAGTGTGAGCAAGATTGGTGATGAGACCACCAAAGATCCAGAAAAAAATAGATGGCATGTGAAAAGGTTGCGCACAAGGAAAGAATGTGAAGCACGCCTTTCCCAGCAGTGATAATAGAGCCAAAAGAGTATTGAAAATCATACACTCAGATGTGTGTGGACCAATGTCAACAACTTCACTAAGAGGGTATGTATATTATGTGTCTTTTATTGATGATTACTCACGTAAAACTTGGATCTATTTGTTGAAGGAAAAGAATGAAGTGATTGACAAATTCAAAGAATTTAAGGCACTGGTAGAAAACCTAACAGAGTGGAAGACAAAGACCTTGCGATCAAATAATGGAAGAATTCCCTTTCGAGGAATTCAAAGAATATTGCAAGGAAGTTGGGATTAAGAGGGATCTTTCTAATCCCTACAATCCTCAGCATAATGGATTAGTAGAAAGGAATAATAGGACAATCATGAAAGATGTGAAGGCTATAGTCCATGATCAAGATATACCTATGCATCTGTGGGTAGAAGCAACAAAGACTGAAGTGTGTTGGCATTTTTATCAGGCAGGTGTGCTTGTCATTGATGGAAAGATTAGAGTATGTAGTGATGGAAAAACAGGGACAACGTAAGCTCAGGAGTGATAGTGAAGAGGATTGTTGGCATGTTTAACATGCAAAGTATTTTTTTCATTAATGGCAAGATCAGAGTATGCATCGATGGAAAAATAGGAACAAAGTAAGCTCAGGAGGAATTAGTGTAGAGTCGAACATAGTGCGAAGGTGTGCTTGTTCATTTGATGACAAACAAGAAGGCAAGGAAGACCAATAGTGCAACGATGATCAAATGGCAAGATTGACGTGTTGGACAAACTCCATTTTGGAGTTTTGGCTACCGGGATTTCGGATACCGGGAGATGGAGATTTCAAGGACTCTCACTACAAGAGTCCTGAAATCATGAAATGTGAACACTGATGTGATGTTCATCCGACTCCATTTCGGAATATCGGATACCGGGAGATGGAGATGTCAAGGACTCTCACTAGAGGAGTCCCAAAATCATGAAATGCGAAACGTCGATGTGATGTTCATACGACTCCATTTTGGAATATCGGATACCAGGATTTCGGATACCGAGAGATGGAAATGTCAAGGACCCTCACAATAGGAGTCCTGAACTCGCGATATGCGAAATCACAAAATAACCTTAGCTGTCAGATCGAGGTTTGATCTGGACTGTTGATCTGAATTCATTAGGGAGTTTCGGATACCAGGATATGGAGAAGTCAAGTGTCGAGACTCCTCATAGGAGTCTTGAAGTTGCGAAGTGCGAAAAGCCGAAAAGCTAACCTGACTCCATTTCGGAGTTTCGAAGATCGAGAATTGAAGGTGTCGAGAACTTTCACATCAAGAATTCCTAAATCATGATATGTCAAATCGCGAAGTGATCTGGGCTGATAGATCCAGAAGGTGAATGTGGTAGACCACGTCAGAAAGGACAGGTGGAATATCATGACACGTGGCACGATCAAACAACACGTGTCAATTTGTTTTGGCATTTCAAGCCACTGTAATTCACAATTCTGAGTGACACGTGGCAGTCACTTAGATCATGACACGTCATCGAGTGACACAAGACTGACCTCACTCCGGGAGTTTTTTCTTCGGGAGTTTTAACACCATCACTCTCCCAAAGTCCCGAAGGATGAAGTCCCGGGACAGAGAATAACCGTTGAATCATCTAGGGTGTGGACTGTTGATCCGAATCCATTTTGGAGCTTCGGATACTGGGAGTTGGAAGACTCAAGTGACGAGACTCTTCATCGCAAGAATCACGAAAGGCCGAAATGAGAAATGCTGAAGTGATCGGAGCTAGCACAACCAAGCTCCATTTCAGAGATTCAGATACCGGGACATGGAGCATCAAGAACTCATCGCCACAGGAATGCCGAAGTGCCGAACAGTGAAATCACAAAAGCACTATATGGATAAGCCCTTGTTCACCGATGGTGGTCACATCGTCGAGGAGTTATAGGGAAAAGTTTGAAGCGGCAAGCTCCATTTCGGAGTTTCGGGGACTGCGACTTGGAGAGTCAAGATGCCTCGCAACAGGAATCGCCGAAATGCAAAAAACACCTCTTGTTGTAGGATGTGGTCACAGCCATTGGTCACATCAATGGAAGATGGAGGAAGGACCTAGTGCTACCAAGTTCCATTTTGAAGTTTTGGGAATCGGTATGTGAAGCATAAAGAAACCTCAACAACAGGAATCGCGAAATTCCGAAATGCCAAAATGCGAAATAAACACAAGATCCTACGGATCCAATCCAATGGTGCAGGTGATTTTGAATATGATCGGAGGGATACTATTGCACTTCGCAATGTAAATGCTATAAATCACTGATGGTTTACCAGAGGACTCGAAGAGACTTCTATGTGATTGCCAGAGAAGCTGAAGAGTCTCAAGGAATCTGCTCATGGAATGAAGACTGTCCGTAGAGGCAATTGATAGATAGATCTAACTGCCAGAGAAGATGAAGAGTTGTGATGATGATCAGGCAGAGTAATTTACATGGAGAGAGCATGTAGAAGTATGGAAGAGAGGATGCATAAGGGGCACAAAGACTATAAGGATGCAGAACAAAGAAGAGAGGGGTTGCTATTGTTGTGAGGGATTCAAGAGTGTAGAAAGAGGAGTGTGCGGCATGGAGTTGGCGCACATATCATGAAATGCAGAAGAAAATAAAGCGCAAGACATGTGTGCAACAAGAGAGTAAGACACTAAAGGAAGACTGAGGTGCTCCTGTAGAGGAAAAAAGAAGATAAAAAATCCCAAGAAGATGCAGACAGAGAGACACTGATACAGGAAAGCAGAGCAGCATAGCAGAATAGTTATAAGCCTCGTAAGCCAATGATAAATATTGTATCACTGTGATAAATTTTATTAGAAAGGATTTATATTTCAGGGTGGTAGGGAGGCACTAGGGAGGATTGTTTTCCTCATAGGTTAAAGTGGGTGCTTGAACAGAGGGAGTTGTATCTTCCATCTGGTTGCAACCAGAGAAACCAGGGTGGCAGGGTGGTGCAAGGGAGAACTAATGTTCCCTGTTTTACAGGTTGGTTCCTATATGATTGGAAGTTGGTACAGTTGGTGCTTCCCTCTAGTTGGTGCTAGAGAAACTAGGGAGTTGGTGCTTCCTTCTAGTTGGTGCTAGAGAAACTAGAGATTTGGTGCTCTCAACAAGTAACAACTTGCAAAACAGAGGTTGCAGCCTCATTATGAGTTGGTGCTCATATGTATGATAATGTAAAGATTGTAAAGATTACTTATCATATAAATAAGAAGAGGTTTTTACCCCCTATGGGTTTCCTCAGGAAATATCTGTCTTTGTGTATCTCATATGTGTGATTGATACTGAATGTGCTATTACTTATTTCCCTGAATTATTGTGATTATCATTGAGTGCTTTATAAAGAGTTGAAATAAGCATAATTGTTTAAGCATGGTAACAACTGATTCACCCCCCCCTCTCAGTTGTCCAACAATTGGTATCATAGCCAACCCCTTTTATCTAAGGGAAGATCCTAGAGCTTAAACATGTCAATCCATGAAGGAAATTCAACCAATAAGGCCCCTCTGTTCAATGGAACAAACGTTGCCTTCTGGAAAGTTAGAATGAGAACCTGCATAATGGCTTTAGGTGCAGATGTCTGGGATGTGGTAGACATTGGTTATGTAAAGCCAGTTGTACTAGCTAAGAAGGATGACAAGCTAGAATTTAGCTTCAATGCTAAGGCTATGAATGCTATCTTGAGTGGGCTTGCAGAGGCAGAATTTGTAAAAGTCATGCACCTAGGAACTGCCAAAGAAATGTGGGACAAACTCATTAGCAATTATGAAGGTAATGAAAAGGTAAAGAACGCCAAGCTTCAAACCTACATAATACAGTTTGAACATTTGAAGATGAAGGAAGATGAAACTGTTGGAAAATACTTTATGAGAGTAGAAGAAATGGTAAATGCAATGAAAGGACTTGGTGAAACAATTGAGGAACCTTCTTTAGTTCAGAAAATCTTGAGATCTCTCCCAGATAGGTTCAACCCGAAGGTATCTGCTATAGAAGAACTTAATAATCTAAAAACCTTGGAGTTTGATCAACTTCTAGGAACATTGACTGCATATGAAATGAGAATAGTTAAAGATAAACCCACCTCCAGAGAAGCATCATTTAAAGCAGCTAAGAATGAGGATTCTGAGCCCGATGAAATTGAAGCAAAATTTGTGAAGAGACTGAAGAAGGGATCAGGTAAATACAAAGGTAAACTGCCTTTAAAATGTTTCAACCGTGGTAGGATAGGTCATTTTGCAAATATATGTCCCCACAAAGGAAAATATCAGATATGTGATGATGAGGAGAAGTAGGAACACAAAAATTTCTTTAAAGAGAATAACTTTAAGAAGAAAATTCTGTGCGTAAACAATGATGATGATCCTTCAGATGATGAAGACAATGACTCCTCTATTGAAGATAAACTAAATGACTTCATACTTATGGACAAATAGGATTATGATAATAACAACACAGGGAGTGATGTTAATGAAGAGGAAGTTGTGGTTGACATGGAAGGTGAACTGATCAGTGCACTGGAAGAGATTGACAGACTAAGAATCAAGAACAAAAAGCAAAGACAATTGCTAATACAGTTTGAGAAAGACAGTAAAGAACCCGATGATGACCTTGTCCTACTAAAAGGAGAATTAGAAGAGGCAAAGAAAATAGAAGACATTATGAAACGGAAGCTATCAGAAAAGAAGGAAATATGTGAAGCATTAGAACAAGAAGTAGTAAAAACTAGGAAAGAGATGGAGAAGTTTCAAGCCTTGTATAATCAGAATCAGTCAAGTATCAAAGCCTCAGAAGGATTAGCCACCATTCTGAATCAACAAAGGAATCCAAAGCTAAAAATCGGTTTGGGTTATGAAGAGGGATGAAGTAGTGGGAAGCCAAGAAACGAAGAACCCATCAAGTTTTTCAAATGTACAATCGATGAAAACAACAAACCAATAGAAACAAAGGAAGACAATCAGCTGCCAAGGACGAGTAAGGAAAAAGGTGCCAGGGTTGAATCTGTAGAACAAAGAAATAATGCGTTCCTTGCTGAAAGACGTGATCAACATGGAAGAAATCAATTTTCTCAAAGAAGACAACCATTTTCCAAGTAAAACGTTTCTATGGCTATTGTTTCTACTGCTCTAACTTTGGTCACAAAGCTGTAAATTGTTCCTTAAGACTGAGACATGAGCAATTAATATTTCAAAGGAATAAATACTTGCCACAACAAAGAATAATGTAGCCAAGTAACAAACCTTCACATATTGCAAATTGCCAAATTAAGTCCAGGGACATGCAACTAAGGAGGTCAAGAAATAATCAATAGTCAATGAGTAGACAACGTTGCAACAATAAGTTTGACCTGTTGAACAATGAGATTGAATGCTACATCTGTCACAACTATGGACATAAATATGTTGACTGTCGATTAAAGAACTATGAATCGGATTTGAATTCCCCTACTGAAAATGTCATGTTTTGGAAGAAGAAAGAAAGTGACAAGTGTGGATTAGTGTTGTCAGCTCAAAGAAAAATGAACCCTTGGTACATAGACAGTGGATGCTCCAAGAACTCCACAACAAAATGGAGTAGTTGAGAGGCAAAACAGAACAGTGCAGGAAATAGCCAGGTCAATGATGAATGAGAAGAACATTGGTCAAACCTAGTGGGTAGAAGCAATACACACAGCAATCCATGTTCTTAACAAATCCCACCTCAGACCACAAAGTGACAAGATACCTCATGAATTGTGGTTTGGGAGACCTGCTTCAATTAAACACTTCAAGGTCTTTGGGAGTAAATGCTACATAAAGAATAATGATGAGAACCTTGGCAAATATGATGACAGGGTTGATGAAGGTATCTTCTTGGGGTATGGTACAAACAATAAAGGATACATATGCTATAATAAGAGGCTGCATAAAATGGTTGACTGTATTGACGTAAAAGTTGATGAAGGAATCCCAACAAGAGAGGTGTATAGAAATGAGTCTTCTACAGAAGACACAGCTAGAGATGAAGATGAACAGGTCCAAGAATTAGAAAATGAAGACTCTGAATCAAATGAAGACACAGAGACAAGCTCAAATCGACAGACAACATCAAATTCCTCCTCTAGAATCACTCAAAAGAATCATCCTGCAAGTCAAATATTTGGTGAAAAAGACAATGGTGTGCAAACCAGGAGAAAGCTAATCAAAAACACCAAACAATCACATATAGATTTCATATCCATGTTGGAACCCAAGAATTTTAATGAAGCTAGCAAAGATGAACATTGGGTTAAAGCAATGAATGATGAACTTGATCATATTGAGAAAAACAATACGTGGGAGATGGTTTAGAGACCGGAAGGTAAAAATATCATTGGTTGCAAATGGATATTTAAGAATAAGTTGAATGAGCATGGACAAGTTGTCAGGAACAAAGCAAGATTGGTTTGTAAAGGCTATGCTCAAATAGAAGGACTGGATTTTGATGAAACATTTGCACCCGTAGCAAGGTTGGAAGATATCAAAATATTTCTTGCCTATGCTTGTCATAAACAGTCTAAATTCTATCAAATGGATGTCAAGTCAACTTTTATAAATGGAGATTTAAATGAAGAAGTCTATATGGAACAACGAGAGGGTTTCAAACTGTCTGATAACCCTAACTTAGTATGCAAGCTGAAGAAAGCTTAATATGGATTAAAACAAGATCCTCGTGCCTGGTATCACAGACTGGATACGTATCTCAAAGACAAAGGGTTCAAGAGAGGAACAAATGACAACAATATATATATCAAAACAGAGGGTGATGATTTTCTCATTGTGTTGGTCTATGTAGATGACATCATCTTCAGATGTAATAAGGATTCATTGGTAAAATGGTTTGGTTCTGCCATGGAGTCTAAGTTTGAAATGTCTATGATAGGTGAACTGGCATTTTTTCTTGGTTTGCAAATTACTCAGAGGTCTAAAGGGATGTTCATTTCTCAAGAAAAATATCTAAGAGATATGTTGCAAAGGTTTCAAATGGAAGATTCTAAACCTATGGGCACACCTATGGCTACTGGATGCAAATTAAAAAAGGATGATGACTCACCTGATGTTGATCAGAGTTCATATAGGTCAATGATGGGCAACCTGCTATACATCACAACATCTCGCCCAGACATAATGCATGCTGTAGGAATGGTAGGAATATATCAGTCTGCACCTAAACATAGTCATTTACTAGCTGTCAAAAGGATATTCAGGTATTTGAAAGAAACAATGACTTATGGTCTGTGGTATCCTAGAAATCAGAATTTTCAGTTAACTGCTTATTCAGATGCAGATTAGGCAAACTGTGTTGATGAGAGAAAAAACACTATTGGAGGAGCATTCTTTCTGGGTGACTCATTAGTAGCATGGCTTAGTAAAAATCAAAGTTCCATTTCTTTATTGACTACAGAGGCAGAGTACATTGCTACTGCTACCTGTTGCACTCAGGTATTATGGATGATTCAGACACTTACAAACTTGGAGGTAAAATACGTTGCACCGATCCCAATTCATTGTGATAACACTAGTGCCATCAATGTCCAAGAATCCTGTATTCCACTCCAAGACCAAGCATATTCCCATCAAATACCATTTTATGAGAGAGCAGGTCACCAATCAGGTTGTTTAGGTCCATTACATTTCAACCATAAAACAAATTGCAAACATCTTTACTAAACCCCTAGCCAAGAAACCATTTGAATATCTCCGACAGAAGCTGGGTGTCATCCCGTCTCACACCTAAGAGAGTCCATTCTGTTAGGGGGAGTTTTATATGATTGAATATATGATACCTCTTAAAATTACTGCAACAACTTAGGGGGAGCATGGTTTCTTTGACATTGATTTCAAAGGGGGAGAAAAGAAGTGGTCCGGACCGGATGCTATAGTTGGAGGTCCAAATAGATTAACACATTCATTCAGGGTTTCCATCAATGCCAAAGAGGGAGATTGTTGGCATTTTTATCAGGCAAGTGTTCTTGTCATTGATGGCAACATCAGTGTATGTAGCGCTGGAAAAACAGGGAGAATGTAAGCTCAAGAGTGATAGTGCAGAGGATTGTTGGCATGTTTAACAGGTAGAGTATTTTTTTCATTAATGGCAAGATTAGAGTATGCATCGATGGAAAAACATGAACAAAGTAAGCTTAGGAGGAATTAGCGTAGAGTCAAATGCAGTGCGAAGGTGTGCTTGTTCATTTGATGACAAACAAGTAGGCAAAGAATACCAGCAGCGCAACGATGATCGAATGGCAAGCTCAAAGTGTTGGACAAACTCCATTTCAAAGTTTTGGCTACCAAGATTTCGGATACCGAGAGATGGAGATGTCAAGGATGCTCACGACAGGAGCCCCAAAATTGCGAAATGCGAAACACTAATGTGATGTTCATCCGACTCCATTTTGGAATATCGGCTACCGGGATTTCAGATACCGAGAGATGGAGATGTCAAGGACTCTCACTACAGGAGTACTGAAATCGCGAAATGTGAAACATCGATGTGATGTTCATCCGACTCCATTTCAAAATATCAGATACTTAGATTTCGGATACCGGGATATGGAAATGTCAAGGACCCTGACAATTGGAGTCCTGAACTCGAGATATGCGAAATCGCGAAATAACCTTAGCCGTTAGATCGAGGTTTGATCTGGACCACTGATCTGACTTCATTAGGGAGTTTCAGATACCGGGAGATGGAGAAGTCAAGTGTCGAGACTCCTCATGGGAGTCCCAAAGTTGCGAAGTGCGAAAATCCGAAAAGATGACCTGACTCCATTTCGAAGTTTCGCAGATCGGGACTTGACGGTGTCGAGAACTTTCACATCAAGAATGCCAAAATCACAATATGCGAAATCGCGAAGTGATATGGGCCGACAGATCCAGAAGGTTAATGTGGCATACCACGTCAGAAAGGATAGGTGGAAGATCATGACACGTGACATGATCAAACAACAACAAGTGTCAAGTTGTTTTGGCATTTCAGGCCACTGGAATTCACAATTCTGAGTGACACGTAGCAGCCACTCAGGTCACGACATGTCATCGAGTGACGCAAGACTGACCTCACTTCGAGAGTTTTTTCTTCGGGAGTTTTAACACCATCACTCCCCTAAATTCCTAAAGGATGAAGTCCTGGGGCAGAGAATAACTGTCAAATCATCTAGGGTGTGGACCGTTGATCCAACTCAATTTCGGAGCTTCGGATACCGGGAGTTGGAAGAGTCAAGTGACGAGACTCTTCATCATAAGAATCGCAAAAGGCCGAAATGTGAAATGATGATGTGATCGGAGCTAGCACAACCAAGCTCTATTTTTGAGCTTCGGATACCAGGACATGGAGCATCAAGAACGAATCGCCACAGGAACGCCGAAGTGTCGAAAAGAGAATTCACGAAATCACTATATGGTGGTCACATCGTCGAAGGGCTGTAGGGAAAATTTTGAAGTGGAAAGATCCATTTCGGAGTTTCGGGGACCGTGACTTGGAGAGTCGATATGACTCGCAACAGGAATCACCAAAATGCGAAAAACACCTTTTGGTGTAGGATGTGGTCAAAACCATTGGTCACATCGATGGAAGATGGAGGAAGGAGCTAGTGCTACCAAGCTCCATTTCGGAGTTTTGGGGATCGGTACGTGAAGCATAAAGAAACCTCAACCACATGAATCGTGAAATTTTGAAATTTTGAAATGCGAAATAAACTCAAGATCCTATGGATCCAATCCAATGGTGCAAGTGATTTTGAATATGATCGGAGGGCTACTGTTGCACTTCACAGTGTAACTGCTAGAAATCACTGATGGTTTCTGCCAGAGGACTCGAAGAGAATTCTGTGCAATTGCCAGAGAAGCTGAAGAGTCTCAAGGAATCTGCCAGTGGAATGAAGACTGTTCGTAGAGGCAATTGACAGATAGATCTAATTACCAGAGAAGCTGAAGAGTTGTGATGATGATCAGGCAGAGAACTTGACATGGAGAGAGCATGCAGAAGTATGGAAGAGAGGATGTAGAAGGGGCACAAAGACTATAAGGATGCAGAACAAAGAAGAGAGGGGTTGTTGTTGTTGTGAGGGATTCAAGAGTGTAGAAGGAGGAGTGTGCAACAACTGAAATAGAGTGAAGAGGAATGGTGCATGGCATGGAGTTGGCACACATAGCATGAAAGGAAGAAGAAAATAAAGCACAAGGCATATGTGCAACAAGAGAGTAAGACACTAAAGGAAGGCTTAGGTGCTCCTGTAGAGAAAAACAGAAGATCAGAAATCCCAAGAATATGCAGACAGAGAGACATTGATACAGGAAAGAAGAGCAACATAGCAGAACAATTATAAGCTTGGTAAGCCAATGATAAATATTGTATCACTGGGATAAATTTCATTAGCAAAGATTTATATTTCAAGGTGGTAGGGAGGTGCTAGGGAGGACTGTTGTCCTCAGAGGTTCAAGTGGGTGCTTGAACAAAGGGAGTTGTAGCTTCCATCTGGTTGCAGCCAAAGAAACCAGGGTGGCAGGGTGGTGCAAGGGAGAACTGTTGTTCTCTATTTTACAGGTTGGTTCCTGTATGATTGGAAATGGTGCTTCCATCCAGTTGGTGCTGGAACACCGGGGAATTGGGGCTTCCCTCTAGTTGGTGCTAGAGAAACCGAGGAGTTGGTGCTTCCTTCTAGTTGGTGCTAGAGAAACTAGAGATTTGGTGCTCTCAGCAAGTAGCAGCTTGCAAAACAGAGGTTGTAGCCTCATTATGAGTTGGTGCTCATATGTATGATAATGTAAATATTGTAAATATTACTTATCATATAAAGAAGAAAAGGATTTTACCCCCTATGGGTTTCCTCAGGAAATATCTGTCTCTGTGTATCTCATATGTGTGACTGATACTGAATGTGCTATTACTTATTTCCCTGAATTATTGTGATTATCATTGAGTGCTTTATAAAGAGTTGAAATAAGTATAATTGTTTAAGAACGGTAACAATTGATTCATCCCCCCCTCTCAGGTGTCCAACAAAGTGTACGTGCAAAACATAAGTCCCCATAAAGTACTTGAAAATAAGACACCACAATAGATGTTTACAGGAGAGAAGTCATAAGTAAAACATATAATGATATTTGGGTGCATGCCCCAAGGAAAAGACGACAAAATTGGATCCATCCGAAAAGAATGTCATATTTGTTGGTTACAATAGCACATCGAAGGTATACATGATATATATTCCTGGTCACTAGAAAGTTGAGATTATTCGAGATGTCACCTTCGATGAGAGTGAATCTTTCAACAAATTAAAACAAGACTATGCAAAAGAGATTCATGAGGAGGAGAATGAAGTTACTAAAGTTCCAGAGGAAGAAGCAGTTGAACTAGAGGAATTCATTCATGAGGATAATGACATGACAGAAGATCAGAGGCCAGCAGAGATGCCTTCTCGCAAGACAAGACCAACTTGGGCACAAGAGCTCATCAGAGATACAGAAATATAGGGTGCCCCCAAAATATATCTCAGGAAAAGTAAGAAGTCAAAACCGTATTCCATCTATGTGGCACATTTGTGTGATATCATGGATGCGAAATCGTCCAATTATGAGGAGGCTACAAAAAAGAGGGTATGGAAGAATTCCATGGGGGAGGAATATCAGTCCATAGTAAAGAATGATATCTGGGATGTGGTTCCTAGACCGAAGGAGAAATCAGTAGTAAGTTCAAAATGGATCTACAAGACGAAACATGCAGTTGATGGTAGTATTGAAAAGTATAAGGCTAGATTTGTGGCTTGAGGATTATCTCAGAAGGGACTATGAGGAGAAATTTTCTCCCGAGGCGAGATATACTTCGATCAAGACTATACTTTCGTTGGCTCCATTAGCCAACCAGGATTCTAAAAATAATTAAATTATGTAAAACTAACTAAATGTATAATCCTATCAATCAACACACTAATACAATTACTTAAATGATAGTAGTATTATATACAATAGATATATACAATTACAAGGTTTAAATAAATCCTCGTGAAAATGATGGTTTTAAACTAATGGATCATAATAAGATGCAAAAATAAAGGAAGTTGTTTTTGCACGATGAGTGACAAAATAATAAACAATGAGTGAATAAGATTAGAAATGATATAACGATAATGATCAAAGAATTAAAGTTTAAATGATGTAATCATTATTCATTCGTAAATTAACAAATCAAATGAAAAAGATAAACTAACTAACCTGACGCTGATCAACTGTATAGAAAATGTACTAAGCTAGATTCATCTTTCAGTGTTTGTATAAGCTCCACTTAACCTGTGTCAAGTATAAATCTATGACAAAATGAAAGAACGATATTTCTTGAAACAACTCAAGGAAATATTTTATATTTCGGAATAGATCTATAGATTTTCTCTCATGTGACTTTAAAATGTCCAAATGTTGAAAACAAAATCAACTCCAACCCTCAACAAATGGTATTATCAACGACCCAACATTCTATATGAACTCAAGATGTATAGATAGACTATTAGTCACAGATATTAAAATAACCAAAATATAATGAACCATGTAAAGAATAACACAACATGAAAAGACACATGTATAACAATCTAAAGCTAGTTCAATACAAATAAATTTTCATGTCCAAAAATTATATGAGAAACAATAATGACATTGCACAATCTACAAAATGACTAAAGCCAAAAAGTAAATTGTATCGCATATAGTTTCATAATGATAATTCCATCATAAGGTCCAAGAGCAATTGCCCCCATTCCTGGGCAAGCGGTATTATTTAAAACAAGTTCCTAGTTTGTTTCTCATATCATGCAAGATAGAGATAGATCTACTTTAAAAATCATTTACTAAAACAAAATAACCATAAAGATAGGTCTATTGAGACAACTATTAAAAAATAGTTACATCATTAAGATATTGTTTCTCAAAAACGAAATTACAAGTTCAACGTATTCCCAACTTTTGACTCGTTCTTTTCAATCTGTGCACATTGATATGTTGTTTACCAATTAGAACTTTGAAAAGGAAACATCAGACAAATCCGAATTTACAACAACATTGAAACTGGAAGGAGTTTTTTATAATAACATATCTCAATCTCTTGAAACGTTTGTTGGCTATGAGCGAATTTGATCGGATGCTAGCTCTGAGATCATCATTTTCCTTTTCCAAAACTAAGTTCCGAGTCATTACTTGATTTAGTTGAGCCTGTAGATAAGGGATGTCTTGATAGTATCTTTGGATCCAATCAAAGTAGCCATCACAGTACACATGTTCTAGATTTGGAAATGGACAAATTTGGTCTGAAGTAAGAGGTTTACCCTGTTCCATAATCTTTCTAAGGTCATACTGAATACCTGATAAACCTTTTTTCTCCTTCAAAAAAGGAGGGAAGTTAGACACAAAATCGTATCGGGGTGAATTTATGTTATCAGAATCCGAATTGGTATCATCCACAAAGATCGAGTCTTCAATATCAATGGTGGGGATAGGATTTTCGTGGTTGTGATGTTGATTCCTAGCCATTCTGGAAAGGAGTCGGCCATTCCTTTTGTTCTTGAAATCTACATCCTGAACCCCCTGCATTTTATGTTTGCCCTGCTTCTTAGTTTTAATTTTGTTTATATCAACCAAATCTTTCCCAAGATTGGGAGTAACAGATACCTTACCCTTCAATTTATCCAACACTTCCTCTAAAGACTTTTTAGGGACAAATTCGTGCCTCTGGTGTGTGTCTCTGATTGATTGATGAAAATCAACAGGGGTTTTGGTAAATAACACATGGTATTTTGTAACTTGCAGTTCGATATGAAGGTCTTACAGAGAGTGAGTCGATGGGAAAGGGCTGGTAGGCTCATCTAAACACATGGGTGAATCACTTACCAGTTCAGGTGTGAGTGGAAGAAAACCATTCTTATTAAAAAAAAAAATTCGAAAACACACAACAACCAATCAAGTGACTTTTCAAACAAAAATCATAATTGAAGTCTTCATAGACACAAAGAGGCACTTATTAAAAATTATTTTTCGTCAAAAACTGTGTTTTAAATATCGATGAAATGACAAGAATATTTGGCTACCAACAATACCTTAAGGGTACATTGGATTATGGTATTAGGTATGTGACATACCATGAGTTTAGGTTATATGGATATTTAGATTTAGATTGGGCCAACAATATTCCTAACCTGAAGAGTACTTCAACATATTGCTTCAGTCTAGGCTCCAGTATGGTTTCGTGGAGTAGCAAGAAGAAACCATGTGTAGCAATCAGTATGGTCGAGGATGAATATGTGGCATCATGTGAAACATGTAGAGAAGAAGTGTGGATTCAAAAGCTACTATCTGGTTTATTTGGTCTCAAATTGGAGGTGACTTGCATTTGGTGTGACAAACAAAGTTGCATCAAGTTGTCAGAGAATCTGGTGTTCCATGATAGGTCGAAGCATATTGAGATCAAATATCACTATGTCAGGGATATGGTGCAGAGGGGAGAAGTGATGCTCTAGTACGTGACTATCGAGGAGTAGGTTGCAGACGTGTTGACCAAGCCACTGTCGAAAATGAAGTTTGAGCACTTCAGGGACAAGATTAGCATGGTCCCTCTTTAGAGGGAGTAGCGAGGTATAGATGCATTGCAGGGTAGTGGATGTCCTGGGGACATGCTGTAGCTATTTGAGAGCTACCCACAGGCCTTGTATGCATTTGCTGTGAAGTCACATGGGTGCACATGATGAGGTGCATATTCATTGCGGGGTAGTAGATGTCATGGTGACATGTTGAAGCTATTTGAGAGCTACCCACATGCCTTGGATGCAGTGGTTGTGAAGTCATGTTGTACTATGGATATCCGATGATGTATAGATTCATATGTTCAATAGTCAATGGTCATAAAATCATGTGGAAACAAAGAATACCTTCCTAGTTAAGAGGGAGTGTTGATATTTTATGTAACTACGGAAGATATTATTTTCTATTTGTATTGGTCAAACCTAGAGAATGTTATTGTAATCATATTGTAAAAATCAGCTCAACGACCCCTCTTAGGGTTGTGTCTTTTCAGAAATCAAGTTATGTGTATAAATAGAGGCCGAGTTCCTCTCATTTGCCACACACACAAATTGCCTTCTCTTGTGTATTTGGAGCATAGTAAAGGAGGTCTAGCGCATGAGGTCTTGATTTCTTGGTCTTTGGTATCTTGGTCATGGTCTATTTGTGGAGAGTTATAACATGACATTGTATTGGTTGAAGGAATTTATACTAACGAATTGGTTGTTGGGTTTTCTCCCCCACTAGGGTTTCCCAGGATATATATTGTGTTCTGTGATTGTTTATCTTTTAGTGATCCTATTACATGCAATTGTTAATGAATGTTAAAGAAGATAACTGTAACTTCTAAAATTCTAACATCAATCAGATTTGAATTCGGTGGTTAGGAAGAATGATTTTTATCAGCCCCACCTAGATTCAATTCCCATCAATGACATATTGAGATCTCGTAACAAATACAATATTAAATATTAACAATATTATCTTAATTACATGGCTTGATCTGAAAATATTTGAATATATACATGTTTCGATGGTGAGTGTCGTTGTAAGGTTACGAAACTAATTATAATTCAATATAAAACTAATTATGTTTGGAAGGTTATACCAATTCAATTTACAAAGTATGGGCTAAGTTGAATTCAATATACCCCGGATGGGGTGACACGCGTCGAGGATGGGGGACGTGGCGAAGGAGGTGGCGAGGGGATGTGGGAGGCCTTTAATATCAGTCCTCCCCACACACTCCACGAGTTAATATGAGCATCAGCTCCTACCACCTTCGTAACCTGATGCAACTCAGCACGAGCGCCTTCAGTCCGGCCAGCCAGAGCATTAAGCTCATGGCTTTAATGGCGTTTATAGTGGTTTATCCCCCCTTCAACCTCCTCGGGAGTTCCATTGTGTTCTGGCCACTTCCTGTGCAGTGAGGCTGTTATCAATCTCTCGACGACTTGGATTTAACCTTCTCTCCAGTCATGCCGATATTGAGGGGGCGATCCCGCAGAGGGGCTGGCTGGTATGCAGCTGCCTCCAGAAGGAAACAAAACCGAGAATTCAAGCGCGCAGTGACTCTAGCCAGGCAGCGCCGACGACAGGCAACTCCGGCAGCAGGCTCACCTCCCGACACAATTATGGAAGAAGACTTGAGCATTAATCTCCCACTGGATTTTTCAGAAGAGAAAATGTTTACTGTCCCCGATAATTGGGACCCCCCCACCTGTTTCTTCAGCTCTGGGACAATACCCCGTGGCAAGAACTCCTCCGACTCCTACGCCAAAGATTCCTCAGACCCTTGCGCAGAAACATGCATCATCGAAGAGGAGCCGTGGATGGACACTGGTGCATCTAAGGACGCAGGATGTCCGGGACGAGATGACAAGCAACTGAGGCCACCCTCACCACCTCTTTTACTCCCGGAGTAGCTGTAGCTCATATTTGAAGTCATAAGTCTGGTTGAAGACCAAATTTTCTGAGCGGTCTGCGCAAGCCAACGCCTAGATATGCTTTATGCGGCTTATTCCAACGACACGCCCAAACGTCAATGTCCTACCTGTGCAAAGCCATTTGCAATACCAGTCCGTGCAGAAGAAGCAAAGGACGACAAGGAGAGCACCGGTTAACAGGTCTTGGAGTCTGCATGCTTTTCTTTATGTTTGTTGTTGTCTTTTCTCAGGACAATAGTCCACTAGGCGTTAGTCTGGATAGCCTTAGACTCTACATTATCAAACTGCTGTTAGTAATGAATATACCCCCTGGTTTCCTACGGGCAGGGTGGCACTATGCTCTCTATATTTTTTGGACATGTTATAGTGAGATAGCCATGTGTTCTGGTTTCTTACACAGGCAGGACACCTGACACCTATGTGTCATGTATGCTCCTTTTTGATGAATCTTTAATATGAAAGGTCCCACTTTTTACTTTAAAAAAAAAAAAGTTGAATTCAATATGAAACTCTTTATATTTATAGGGTTATACCAGTTGAATTTAAAAAACAACATTTTATGGTTTATCCTAAAATTCATATTATTAACCCCTGCTGAAGGCGCACAAGGACTATAGTGATCGATAATTTGTTGAATTCATATTAATATGTCCTTTGACTATAAATTTTTGCATCATCTGAATTGTTCGTACTATAGAAGTAAAAAAAAAACAAAAAAAACTAAAACTTATATGTAATCATTTCATTGGAGAGAATATTTGAGGTCTTATTGCTAGATTCATTGTTCCCAATGTTGTAAATGTGTAGATATCCAAAGTTTTGAGCTTAGATGCTCCTTTTTATTTTTTATTACATTTTTACTGAAATATTTACAAACCGAAAGTTCTGAGCATGGACGCTATTTTTTAATGTTTTTTTTATTATTGGTCCCTTCCGAATGCATAGAGGGACTATAGTGATCATATATTAATATGTCCTTTTACTATTATTAGTCCCTGTTGAAGGCACAAAGGGACTATAGCGATCGATAATTCATTGACTTCATATTAAT
>JZKD02S0371693.1:322699-334592 GCA_000966675.3 Picea glauca | reverse complement strand
CCCAATGTTGTAAATGTGAAGATATCCAAAGTTTTGAGCTTAGATGCTCCTTTTTAATTTTTATTACATTTTTACTGAAATGTTTACAAACCGAAAGTTCTGAGCATGGACGCTTTTTTTATTAATGTTTTTTTTATTATTGGTCCCTTTCGAATGCGTAGAGGGACTATAGTGATCACATATTAATATATCCTTTTACTATTATTATTATTATTAGTCCCTGCCGAAGGCGCAGAGGGACTATTATTATTAGTCCTTTGTATTTGTATTGAAATGTTTACATACTGAAGGTTTATATCATTGCCACTTTTTTTGAGGTTCTTGAATAGGCCTGACAGCTTAAATGTTTACATAGCGCGAGGTCCTGAAACATGCCTGGAAACTTAAATGTTTTCATACTGCGATGCCCTCAGACAACTTGACAACCTTAAATGTTTACCTAAATAGGCTTCTCAGAGTACATTTTTCCTCGAAATTTTCCATACAATGTTGCAGTGAATTTGGACAATATTGTTGTCCACCGCCAGTTGAATAGGAATTGTATGTTTCATACTTCTTATAGGTTTGGAATGCAATTTGGTCATCGTTGAAGCTACATACATTGTTCACTGGTTCGATGGGTGATTCTTCTTTGCTGGTTCGTCGGTTGTTGCTTGTTGTTGTTTGGTTCAACATTGCAAGGTTGGGGACCTATCCTTGCGGTTGGACCTGTTGGTTCTTGTTGCTTTCTTTTTTTTACTTCAACTTTGTAGGGTTGGGGTCCTGCATTCACAGTTGGATCTATTTTTTTTTTACTTTGCAGGGTCCAGGTGCTGCACCCACAATTTGACCCGCGCTTCTGTTGTTCATCGTTTTGGAGTAAGCTTTGATGCCATAATTTCATTTTCTATTCCTTATTTGTTGTTCAATGTTTGCAGTTTGCCAGTAAGAATGTTTGATTATTTCTACTGGCATGCTCGTTATATGTTTCCGATTCCCTCTATGCGTCGGATGCAGTTTGGTAATCATTGGAGATACATATGTTGTTTACTGGTTCGGTGGTTTTTTATTGTTCATTGGTTCGTTGGTTTGTCAATTGCTACTTGTTGTTGTTTGTCTCAAGTTTACGATTTTGGGGCCCTGGGGATACACCTGGTTATGTTCGTTCTTTATCATTGGTTTGTTGCTTTTTGTTTTCTTTTGTTTACTTTGGATTTGCAGGGTTTGGGTCATGCGCCGACAGTTGGATTTAGGTCTTGTTTTTTGGCACTTTGCAGTGTTCAGGTCCTACACCCGCGATTGGACCCGTGGTTCTGTTGTTTTCCATGTCTAGCGAAGTCGAGATCTGGTGCTTGTTCTATGCCCACTTGTTCTGATGTAAAATTTTGTTGATACTTCAGTGGTGACATGATACAAAATAGTGGCATAAGAAATAATTGGACAAATACATGTACAATTACAATATCCGCTGTCTTTTTGTTAAGATAAAACATGTGAAAAATGAACTTATTAACCATATACGGTGAAATGTGCCCATATCACAATACAACCTCTTTATCCTCTACACAGACTAGTGTGACCACGATACAATTTGTCTTGTGCTTGAGATATGTTATGTACACCAAAGATACTACAAAATTATATTTCCATGTCTGGAAGCATATCTTGATACTTTTCCATAGAAAACCAAAATCATTTAGCTATGGCCATGCAATTTCTTAATATTTTGTGGCTTGTAATATATTTTGGGCAGGAATTTTTTTTTTTATATTTACAACCATGGGTGGAGAAAAGAAAAGGTTCTTGTTTCTAACTATATTTTACTCTATTCGTTGATTCTCATTTACTGTATGTACATATTACTTGTTCTCCATTACATACCAGCTTCTATTCATGTTCATTGTATTTTGTGCGTTCCCACATTCAAATAAACATAATAGTTGGAGAAAACGAAGGAGTCTTAACTACAACGGTGGATGAGGAGATAAAAAACTACATGCTTGTATTGTTATTTCATATTCCGTTGTTTTGTATTTCATTTATTTTATGTATATGTGTTCACCTAGTTTATTGTATGTAGATATTGCGTACCTTCCTACATAATAACTTATCTTCATGTCCTTTGTATTTCCTCTGCCGCTACATTGAAAAAATTCGAACTCTGTTTATTTATTTTTTACTTGTCTTCTTGCATACTAACTTCCTTCATGTCCACTGTATTTTTCTTGCATTGCTAAATTTAAACACACAGAGTGCCTAAAGAGGATGATGGACTATTTGGCGCGAATGTAGCAGAGGAGTTACAAAGGTGCATACTTGTACTCTTATTTCATATTCCAATGTTTAGTATTTCATTTATTATCTGTGTATTTATTCTACTTGTTCTACTGCTTTGCACCTTTTTTTTGTTGTATGTATATACTACGTATATTTTTGCTTATTCTCATGTGAATTGTATTCTCTTCGTTGCTACATTGAAATAAATAGAACTGTATTTCTTTGTTTTACATGTCTTTTTGCATACTAACTTGGCTTCATGTCCACTGTATGTTCGACGTTGCTACCTTGAAAGAAACAGATTGGTTGGACATGAAGATGAATTCTTATATGCCACAATAGAGGGATCTGTGGTACAATCTTCGGAAAGGGATACCAACTGTGTTAGTAAATTAAACATACAAAACAAGTAGGGGCATATAATATTGGACTAGAAAACGATGATTTGGAAACAATGGGCCTTTGTTCCCTCTGCATTTCTAATTTTTCCATTTTCTATTATTCCTTTTTTTTCCCTCTTCTATACTTAATTTTTCTCGTCTACTTTTTCTTTCTGATTGCATTTCTTAGTCATCTTTCCTAAAATTTCTTGGTGCACGGGTTGGGGGACTCACGGGTTCACATTTATGGTCATTCTTCTACCCTATTCCATACTTACCCACTTTGTCGATTGCGGGTTCCCGGGATGGCGGGTTCAAGATTGCACCTCTGGGTTTAGAGGTTTCACGATATACAGATTGGTCGTCGTACTCCGCCATCACGCCCTATTTACTTTTACACATTTTTTAATTCAAAAAATCTGAGGCATACAATTTGACCCTCGGGTCCTCATGTTTCCTGAGTATCCCTGGAAACCCTATTTCGTATTCCATCTCCTTCGACCCTGTATGTGACATTAAGAACAATTATGGACAATATAAAATGAATATGATTGTTTAGTCCTTTTGATGTTCATCTACACATGCTTGCATCAGAAAAAGTTGGACTAGTGACATGTCCATGAGTAGTCAATCATCCCAAACATAAACAAACCGACAAGGCCAAAGGTAAAGATGCAGACATTTTGTTCCTCATATGTTTACCAAACAAATATCCTCGACTATTTATTCATGTATGGCATGGTGAATATGTTGATGTCATATGCAACACATACTTTGCAGTTCATAAGAAGTATCAACAAGTGCAAGTGAGATGTCGAACATAGTGCAGGTTCCACAGACTAAGAGGTTTGGTTGCAAAACTCTGGCTCCATAGTTCATCCAAGTTGTGCATCTACTTGTACATTTATTCTAGGAAAAAAGAAAACAAAAAATTAATGCACACTACCATTAACATTACTTTTCTTGTTCAAAAAAAGTCACCAGGTCGAAACTTGTAACACCCAAAATACTATCAATAGAGGGCTTGAACAACCGACGAAATGGACAAGTGTTCATCGGGGACATAATGATCGTCTATAACGCCCACTTGGACACGGAAAAAAAAAACTAGATCCATTATGCGTGCTGACATGACAAACAAGAACGCCTTGATGATAGTCACACTGATTATTCCAACACAACTTGTTTGGAAACATGCAGAAAATATATTTCCAGGTAATGGGATATCCATTAAAAATTTTAATATATTTCCCAAAATAGTATATGACCATGGTGATTGTGATCAGATTATATCGCTCAACGAAACAAGTATTGTGGAAAAAATTCCCGCTATTTTTTTTCAGAATATCATTTCGTCCTGGACACAACTATCAACCAAATTTCACATAGCAACGATATTTACCCAATCAGAACCTTTGGTGTAGCTATCACACTCGCGAGAAAACTTGGCTCGCAACACATTCTCCATATAAAATATGGAGAGTCAGACAACGACATGGAAATGGTACCGTTCTCCATATCCAATTTTGTCCTTTACTTTCACATGTCCATGTATCTCCGTTAAGTTACATAAATATTGCACTGTTCCATGTTGCAGATGAAATTGTTCGACACCTATTCAAATTTTTTTTCATCAATAGAAAAACAATTGCATAAAGGGAAATTTCCACTTATGCTCTTCAAAAATATAACAAAGAAAAGAGATGTTAAAGAAAAGATATTTCACACAACCCAAGAAACATTTGTAACAGAATTGTGAGAATACATAGTACAAGATCTCAATGAACTAACTAGCTCTACAACTATTGTGTGTATACATCTACAGATTCATCCTCACTTTGCTCATACAAATTGCCTTCACCAAATTTCTGCAGTTTTTTTTTTTTTTGTGTGTAGTTGTATATTATATTGTTCAATATATTAACTGCTATGCTCATGTTTCCAGGTTGAAGGTGTTTTGGTTGCAGTGAATGCGTACTCGACCCCCTTTGAGCCTTCATGTTCCAAATGCAACTCTCATTCTTCTGCTTCTGCTTTCATAAGTGATGATACAGTTGATTGTATGCGATGGAGTAAAAAATGTCCTTACATATATAGACATTGTCTCAATGCTGCCATCTGATACATGGGAAACACAACTGTACCTTGTACAATTAGACAACATCTACTACAAGATGTGCTTCCTAGGTTAGAAAATTTTTCATATGAAGCATACCTACAGAAAAAGGCAAACAATGTCTACATGCTACGCGACTTTCGGATACATAACAAATTTACCTTAAATGAGGGCAATGCAATATTGCATATCGGTTGAAATAAAAATAAAAATTGGTCTCCAACTATACATTTATGGTATGGTATCTGCATTTTCTCGATTCCCTAATTGAAAAAAAAAAGGACTCAACATGGATTGAAACATGAGCTTGATATTTCCAGAACTCACTATAGAGATTGGGGAGTTCCAGCATTGGAATTCATACAGGAAGATGGAGTTGTTGGTGATGTACACACGCATAATATTGTTCAGGCCAGAAATGGGAACCATGAGCGCAAACCCCATAAAAAGTATCCAATTGTAAATAGATCAGGCCCATCCTTTGAACCATCGAAAGAACTTGCTCCTCTGGGCAGAACCATCATGCATTTCCAATAATATTGGAAATTTGGCATTGTTAAAACTGATAGTGATAGACCATGGCACTATCAGAAGAAATTGTCCATAGTGATCTTTCTTAATGGTAAAATAGTAATCAGAAACTTTCTTGTTCCCCATTTTGAGGTCTGGTTATAGCTAGCATACAGTGGTGAAGCTCCGCTGGTTTTGTGTTGTCTTGTGTTTGGCAGACTTTTGTTCATATCCCATGGCCCCAGTTATTTTCTTGTGGGAACATATACCAGATGTAAGAGAAAACCAATAAAACGATCTGTTTTTTTTATATATCAAATTTTTTGATTCAAAGGTCGATGTGTATTTCTTTATGGAACCTTGTGGGATCTTGTTTGATGCCTTCTGTGTTTGTGCGTTGCCTTGTACCTCAAATTTCAATACATTTGGTGTTTACTTGTTTCTTGGTTGTATGATTTGTTTTGGAAAATTAATAATACATTCAAGATCTTTGTAGTTTTTCTATGATATTAAAGACTATAGAGGACATGATTTTCCTTTTAATATAAGATATGTGACACAAATGTAGTATGTGGCTCATTTTAACACTTTTCCTTGATCGATGAACTTAGCAAAATTAATCTCCTGGAATAATTTGAAAAAAAGAATATATACTATGCAAAGTCCAATGGAACTATCATATCAACGAGAGGACATTAAAATTCAAATTCGTCGTTGTTATACTTGCGGTCAAGCTGGAAGTACAATAAATTTACTTAAACATCCCAAAATTGATTTTCTTGTAGATTTTTCGATGCTTCTCTTATACAAACAGATACTGGAAATTATAAGCATGGCTCACTTTATCTATTCCTTGATTGAAGAACCTGTTCACATGTTTAATGCACTTCATAGTTATTGTTAAGACCATCAATGGGGATTTCTTACACCAGTTCCCGCTTCCAAAAATTTCCATCCCCTTTCTTTTTTCCCTCTTCTTTCCCTTTCTGGTTACTTACTCGTTTTTCAGAAAATGTGTAGGTGCGGTAGTTGGTGGATTCATATCTTCAGATTTCCAATGTTAGTTTTATATCACCAACTCGACCAACCGCTTCCCCGTTTCATATTGAACATTTTTTTTGGATCGTGGGTTTCTGGATAGGCGGGTTCAACATTGCATTTCCATTGTTCCATCACCTGCAAACAACACTCAGACTTCTGCGATCTACAAATTAGCAAACAAATTCCCCTTTATCTCATTTTCTTTCACTTTCTGTTTACTTGGTCCTTTTTATGAATGTGTCCTTTTTCCGAATGTCTGCAATATACAAATTGACCCTCAAAATCCTTCATTGTCTCATGTTCTGTGTTACACATTTTTCATTCAACAGTCGGGGTAGATACAATTTGACCATCAGGCCCTCACGTCTCCTGAGTAGAGCTTGTGGCCCTGTTTTCAAGCCTATCAATATTACCTGTTCCGAGTATGTCTAATGCTTTTATATCACGAGTCCAACCAACTGCTTGTCCATTGCATACTTGGCCACTATTACCATCGTCGGTTCGTGGCCAAGCTTTCTCAACATTGTGCTTCCATATTTCTGCTACTTACAAACAACACCCGAAATTCTGCGATATACAAATTGACGACCGAAATATGTCATTGTGACATACAATTTGACCATCGACCCCTCACGTCTCCTGATTATATCTTGTGACCCTATTTTTGAAGCCCGCTTGATCGCTTTCCATACTTGGCCATTTCTTGTAATCTGTTTCACGGGTTGGCGGGTGGACGAAATGTACAATGCTTAGTCGCTCTTCGCCATCCACACCACCTTTGTACTTCTTTATAGATATGAAATTATTAAGCTTTAATGCTAGTATCTCATCATGCAGGAATAGTTAAGATTGTCATTAATGTCCAGAAGGCCAAAGAAGATTTGTCATTAATATGAATTAAACCATGATTTGCAGAGAAGAGTGTTATCCTTTCCAAGTATTCATTTCTAACATGATTCAATATCTTTTGTGTATCAACCAGTTGGCGCCTTTATGAAATCTCTAATTCTTAATCTCTCTACGCCGTCACCGCCACCTTCGCACTTTTTTATAAATATGCAATTAAGCACAAACCCTAAAGATTGTCATTGATCAACGAAAGGCTCAAGGAGATCTTCTATTGATACACATTAAACAAACATTTGCGGAGGGTTATATTATCCCTCCCCAATTTTAATTTCAAACATCATTTGGAGCAAACAAAAATTCTCGTTAACTTATGGAAACATTTCCACAACAGTTATGTCTAGATACAGTAAACACCTTCGGGCATGATGGCCAGAGGTTCCAGTATTCCAGAGAATATTCTTACTACTCATCTCCCTCTGCCCAGGAGAAAAAAAGGAGATGGTACCTTGGTGTACTGAGAGATATCTCTCAAGCCAAATAATTCTAAGGCAACCTTGCCTGCTCAAAAAACCTGCCTGCATGCATTGATGGCTGGCGTAGAGGTTGATGCGATGGATTTCGAGCCGGAAGAAGATGATCTGATGGACGATGATACAAAAATGGATGATGGAAATGCATAAATTTTTCCCACTCCTATGCCAAAATTGAAATCAACCATAACGAGCGACACTTCCCGGCTCGACGATGGCAGTCCTGACAACACAAAAATAAGGGGTTCTAGAAAAGAAAGCGATCTTGAACGCAATAGCTTCTTTGCAGCTCGAAAGTAGGAATTCTAGAGGTCCAAATTAGTTCTTTCTGGGTAGAAGTCTTTCACTGTAAGGAAATGATCTATTGATTCTCCCAGAGATATATTTCAAGCCAAAACATTATTCAATTGTGGTACCACTGTCCTATTCTCTGGATATACAATTAACATCTTAGGGGATGAGGACCAGAACTCCCACTGGTGCAAGGAATATTCCTACTAATCATCCCCTTCCACCCATAATGGACTAATTAGGGCCTCTGGAATTGCTCATGCAACCTGTGTCCCTGAAGTTTTCGACTGTGAGGAGGTGGTTTCTTGGTGTGTCCTAACTTTCAGTTTTGGGCTATTCTATTTACCCTGCAACATTTTTCATCTTCTTCCTCACATGAATCTTGTGAGAAATTCAATTTTACTACAGGAATGTTGTTCATTTGCTTCAATCCAAGGATTTATTCCACTACGGAACCACTCTCCTGTTTCTTTGTCGTCTCAGGTCTTCTGCAAGATATTGAGATCGGGGCACCGAACATTGAGCCCCCGAGGACAAGACTGCAAGGATTTCCTAAAAAGAAGCATGGTAATCAGTTTTGTATGCATGTTGAAGAGCATCTCGATGGATCCTGCATGTTGCAGATCCTGTGCCTGTGTTGATGGAAAATATATTCAATGTTTTGGCCCAAAGAACTCGGTCCAATTTCTATGGATAGATATACAGTGCCCAATATTCTTTTTTTTTAATGAATTTACTATTAAATTTTTTTCCTTGGAGTCTCGGTTGCTGCTTCTTATCTGAATTTAACACCTCTTCTCATTGGCATGGTTCAATAGTCTCATAGTTCTTCGATATTGTATTTTCTTAAGTAATTTGTTCTAAAATGAAGCATTTAACAATTATATGACAATGCATTGTGTCGATCCATTAGGATTTTATGGAAACAAAAATGAATTTAAGACAGTTTCAAACCAACGTTCAATTCTATTCGTAATGCAGATAGAACATAGAAAGACCAAATCACAATCTTGCAGTCCAAGCCCCGCCATAGAAATTTTGTTTTCATCAAAGCCTTACTAAGAAAATGATTTCTTATTTCCCTTTTGCTTGTTTGATTCCATTAGTCCGAAAGGGAACATTTTATTAGTTGTCCATCCCTTGGCCTCTATTTGAGCATTTTTTACTTTAATAATGAAATTACCAAATTTCTTGTTCATGAATTAATAAAAGGAAAAAAAAAATGAAATATGGTCGATGTAGTCAAATGGGCCTGTGAAATCAACTACAATATTAAAATTCAAGATCTCCATTCTTGTTTCTAGACATGCAATTATTAATCTTTAATGATAACAACCCATCATGCAAGAAGTTTAATACTTAAGTTAATATGTTAAAGTCATGGAAGAATGTATCAAGAACATAATTACTCCCACAAGTTGCAATAAAATCTAATCTTCAACAAAGCATTTGCTGGCAATTACTAGAAAATGATGGTTTTGCAGCAATGGGGGTTGTTTTAAACCAATTTCTGCTTACAAAAATTTCCCTTTGCCTTTCTATTTTCCCACTCTTTTATGCCTTGTAGTTTCTCTTTCTGGTTACTTAGTCATTTTTTTCTAAAAATGTCTTACTGCGCGGGTTGGTGGATTCACGCGCTCACATTTTCATTCATGCTTTTATATGGCGATTCCGATCGAGCGCTTCCCCTTTCTCTAAATTGCACTTTCAATTGTTCTGTGACCTGCAAACAACACTCCAGCTTCTGCGATATGCATATTTACTTATGGAATCCCACATCATCCCCTTTTCCATGTTACACATTTTGCACTAAAATGCTCCGATATATACAACTTGGCAGTCGAAGCCTAACGTTTCCTCGGGAACCCTTGTCAACCTATTTTGAAGCCCGTCTGACCGCTTTCCACACTTCACCATTTCTTTACATCTCTTCCGTGGATCGTCGAGTTCGTGGGTTCAAGAAATTTCCAATTTCTAGTTGTTGTTTCCTATGCCAACTACCTTCAGACTTCTTTCCAAGTATATGCAATATGTATACAACTTCTCCATAAACATACATAAAATATCTTGCCAGGAAATGGAATATCTATTGCAGATTTGAATATATTGGACCTTATTTTCCCTCTTCTATACTTAACCAAATTCCCATTTCTTTTTCCCCTCTACTCTCTCTTTCTCGTTAATTAGTCATTTTTTCGAAAATGTCTCAATGCACACGTTGGCGGAGTCATGAGTTTACATTTGTGCTCATGATTTTATATCGCGACTCTGACCGACCGCTAGCCATTAGATGCCTAGCCACTTTTCAGATTGCAGATTCCTGGGCAGGCAGGCTCTATATTTCACTTCCATTGTTCTGTGACCTACAAACAACACCCGAACCTCCACGATATACAAATTTACTACCACACTCCCACATCATACCCTCTTCCATGATACATAGTTTTCACACGAAAGTTCCGAGACCTGCAATTTGACCTTCGAGTCCTTACGTCTCCTGGGGAACTATTGTCACCCCATTTGAAGCCCCAGCGTCTGCTTTCCATATTTCACCATTTCTTAGAATCTCTTTCGCGCCTCCAATTGCATACTTACCCGAATTTTTAACTTGCAGATTCTTGGATAGACGGAGTGCACTTGCAGTTTTCCTTGACCTGTAAACAACCCCTCGGCTTCCGCGAGATACAAATTGACTTCCAGACTCCTACATCATCCCCTCTTCCGTGTTACACAGTTTGCACTCAAAAGTTCTGATCAATACAATTTGACTGTCGGGGCCTCACGTCTTCTCGGGAATACTTGTCAACCTATTTTGAGGCTCACCCGACCGCTTTCCATGACCATTTCTTGCAATCTCTTTCGCGGATTGTCGGGTTGGTGGGTTCATACAATTTCCAATTCCTAGTCATTGTTTTCTGTGCCTGCCACCTTCACACTTCTTTCCAAGTATATGCAATAAGTATATAACTTCTCCAAAAACATACAGAAAAGATTTTTCCAGGAAATGGGATATCTATTACAGATGTGAATATATTATCCCTTCTTTTCCATATTCTATACTTAACCAAATTCCTGTTTCTCTTTTCCTTATACTTTTTCTTTCTCGTTACTTAGTCATTTTTCCAAAAATGTCTAGTTGCACGGGTTGGTGGACTCACGGGTTCACATTTGTACTCATTCTTTTATATCGTGACTCTAACCAACCACTTCCCCATTCCATACCCAACCACTTATCTGACCGTGAATTCCCAGGTAAGCAATCTCTAGATTACACTTTTATTGTTCTGTGACCTGCAACCATCACCTTAACTTACGAAATATACAAATTTACAACCAGACTCTCACATCATATCGTCTTCTATATTACACAGTCTACCAGTCATCCCCTCTTCCGTGGTACACATTTTGCACTGAAAACTTTCGATACATAAAATTTGACTGTCGGGTCCTCACGTCCCCTGTGGAACCATTGTCACCCCATTTTAAAGCTCGTCCATCCACTTTCCATACTTCGCCATTTCTTCGAATTTATTTCATGGATCATCGGGTTGACAGGTTCAATAAATATCCAATTCCTAATCGTTGTTTCCTATGCCCGTGACCTTTGCGCTTCTTTCCAAGTATGCAATGACTGACGTTTATTTCTAACATCTCACTATGCCTCGAGGAGACCATCATAATAATTGTTCCCACACAAGTTGTACAGAAGCATGCAAAAAATATCTTCCCAGGTAATGGGATATCTTTTAGAAATACTTACCGACTTTTTCGCTTGCAGCCTACCGGGTAGGCAGGTTCAAGATTTCCCTTGCATTGTTCCATGACCTGCAAACAACACCCGGAATTCTGCGACATAGACGCAGAAAAGATCTTGCCAGGTAATGGGATATCTATTACAAATTTCAATATATTAGTGAAAA
>JZKD02S0371693.1:275495-287592 GCA_000966675.3 Picea glauca | reverse complement strand
AATGGTGACTTGACTATGAGGAAGATGTGCAATTCCTTAGGCACTCAACATGAACTTGACACGTGGCACACACACACACACACACATAACTAGCCTAGATCCATTTTAACTGCGCATCTAAATCCTTCGAGATGAGAATATTTCTTCAAGTTTTGTACTCTAAAAAAAAAATCATCTCAAGGAATTTGATGTCTCTCTCGACATGAGTATCCATATCAACTATAGAGAGTATAAATGTATTCCATACCTTGTTTGGTTTTCTAGAAAAAATAATCTTACCTCTATATAAGGGAAGATAGTCTTATTAGTCCCTATGTTTTGCCAAAAAAATATTCACATGATTATTTTGGAAAAGGAAATTAGTTTTCCAAGTTTTTGTCAATGTTTTGTCAAAAACAAATTATTAATCTAATTATTTTGGAAAAAGAAAATAATTTTCCAAGTTTTTAGTGATTGAGTTCACCTTGTGGTCAAATTTGTTTGACCTTATATTACTTCATCCAACTTTGCAACCTTTCTCCACAGTTTTGTCAAAAACTATATTATTTTGATTTATTTCCAAAAATAAATTTAATTTCATATTTAAGAAATTTACAATATCAAATTTCTTATTGATTCAATCATATATGATTAGATTTAAATCCCCTAAGTATGCAATTTCTTTTTCACTAATTGGCATAATTAAGTAATCATTTAAAAAAATCAAATTTCTTATTTGTCACTATGAAGGCTCTGAGAATGTTGCAGTGCCTTCTCTAACAATGCTTCACATGAAAAACTACCTCATCGCCTCAGCCTCCACAATGCTACACATGACATGTCGCCTCACTGCCTCAACCTCCACAACGTCGCAACCATGTAGTTGAGGCTTAAGGTGTTGGGATTTGGAGAAAACATAAAACCATTTGAACCAACATATAGCCCATGTTTGCATAGAAATTGTCCATGATTTCTTTCTAGAATTTGATGCAAATAGCTACAATGAAACTATGAAGTACAAGCAGGTACATTACTACACTAGTATTACCACACTTATATAAAAAATATTCCTTGATTTGTTTTTTCTGAAATCAATCCCCTAACATTGGTCATGGTATAGTAAAAGATAATACTTACTGGGATAGACCAACGAGATTTGTTGATGATAGGGGATTCAACCTGCATCATGTCCATCAACATTTGGAGGAAGCTAGGATCCCTTGACCTAGTACCATCCACTATCACAAGTCCCTACTAGAAGACACATATTTGATTCTTTGATCAATTAAGGAAAAGAGAATATCAATCTTGATTATGAACATGGCCCTTCCCTGAGATATGAGAAAATGGAAAGGGAGAACTTACCTAAGCATAGTGACGGTAAGTTCCTAGTCTTACCAAGGAATAAGAGACTACTTTGAGGGAAATCCTCCTTAGAGCTTCCCCATGGAACCAACCCACTACACTTTGTTGGCCATTGTGATAGAGATTGAAAAACTATAGGCCTCGTGAGAAGTAAACCCAAGTGCATACTAATATTGAGTTCCATAACCAAATTCACGAGTTGTTCACGACCTTAAATTAAGATTCCCTTAGAGGTGATGAAATGTCTAAATGGAGGTGCATAAATGAGGCCACTCTTTGGGTAGTGGGATGCATGCGTGCTTGCTTCAAGTGTGTGGATTGTGAAGGTCCCACTTTCCTGTTGGAATATTCACTAATACTGAGAGGGGGGGTGAATCAATATTGAGCACTTTTTACCACTTTTAATCAGAACATGTAATCATCAAGTTTATCAATCAGTTATCACTTATGATTTCATTCAATATATCATAAACATATAACCATAAACAATGAATCACATCATAACCACAGATACACAGTACACCAGAGTTTTACGTGGAAACCCAAATGGGAGAAAACCATTGAATGCTTTCTTATATATCAAGGAGGCTATGAACCCCTGATTTATAGGATCAAACCTGAAGGAAGCTCCAACTCCTTGTATACTCCAACACTAACCAGAAGGATGTTATGACTCTCTTTCCTTTCCCCTTCCTTCCACCCTGAAATATAAGTGTAGACTCAACCTGTCATCGACACTATCACTGATAATACATCTATCACTAATAATCAACCTGCCACCATCCCTATCACTATCATTGTAATTTCCATTGTCACTGTATCTGTCACTAAAATTGATATCTCATCTTTAACATCATCATCAACTAAACCCAAATCAACTCACATAGATCATATACCAATATCACCAATCATGTGCTAAGATATGTGTGCCATGACATCCATTAACCATGTACCAAGATATGTACCATAAAATCCATCAACCATGTACCAAGATATGAAAACATATACCGAAGTACATCTCAAACCATGTGCCCATTATCCAATATGCTCCTCAAAACATATGCCAAAATCATGCCTTAAGCATGTGCTAAACCATTCAATATATGTATCTCAAACATGTGCCAAAACATCCAAAATATGCAGCCAACCATATCCCTCAAGCATATGCCAACTCATCAATGATATACTTCAAACAATGTGACAATACATGCCTCAAACCATGTATCCAATTATCCCAAAATGTATCCCAACCATGTGCCAAAGATATAGGTCAATATATCCAATATATGTACCAACAATATGCCTCAAACATATGTCATAACATCCAAAACCATATACCAAGTATATGACTCACACATGTTCCAACATCACAAAGATGTGCCTCTAACAATGAACCATAACAACCATACACAATGTGTACCAAGGATATATCTCAAGCATGTATCAGCTTCATAAAGACATGTACTTCAAACATATACATCTATGTAACAAAAGGCCTCCAAGAAATGCTTCAAGCATGTGGTATACCATCTATAATACAAGCCTTAAACCAAATGAAAACATATGCTTTTATCATGTAGAAGACCTGATGCATATCATCACAGACCAACAGACCAACTTGGTGCATATCATCTTCAAAAAAAACAAGATATCATCTTCATTGAGTTTTACCTCAGCCTCGTTGGAAAAATCCAAGATCACGTAAGGCCTCGTGGGACGCATGTCGTATAACACGAGGGGGTGCCTCACGTGTTTCCCTAAGCCTGACCTGTGGGGGTCAGTTAAATTAGAGTTTCTCATAAACCATTCTCTCTCCTTTGCAACTCTGGGACTTCACTTTTCACTACTTCCTTGCCTCAGACTCGCTACCTCAGATTCGCCAATAGATCACTTGCTCACTTGATAGATATTCAATAAGCTCGTGTGTGTACAAATGAGATGCTTCTTGAAGTGTATTTATACTTTTTCAAGTGACTTTTTTCCTTAAATTTAGGATCGACCTGTACTTTCTTGTTATAACCATTTTACCCTCTAATTAATGACATGTAACTTCTTGTTGCAACTATTTAGGGGCTTCTTAACCATTCTTTATGGATTTCAACTTCATGAGGGCATAACTCCTCAACCATGAGGAACCACATGGCGTACCACCTACCATTGGAAATGGCATGAAGAGGAATATCCATCTACAAAGATTTTGCATGCATGTGCCATGTCCTTCATCCTCTTTTTCCTCAAACAAATTTTGGCTTCATGACCACACCTTTGGGGCTTCTCAACCACTTCGCCACTTAACCATCTTTCCAGGGATTCTTGTAGAATTCATCAAAGTGTCGTCTTGTGAGGGCCATGTTTAAATATACGCCATAAGGGAACCACTTTGGATACTTCTCCAAATACACTCATCACTTATTCCTTCAAACAAACCCATCACTTCTAGAGGCTTATTTTGGGTTAACATGTTTCTTCTATTAATGACATCAATGCATCTAGACTTCTTATAGAGTTAACATCTAGGGTTGACATCAATGAAAACTAACTTTCGAACAATCTCTCCCTTTGGAATTGATGGAAAAACTCATACTCCACCTATGACAAATTCTCCCTATCTTTCTCTCCTCTTGTTTCTCTCCCCCTTTGACATCAATGGAAAAGGGTAAATTTCTTTGGGTCTGCTCCCCCTGTCTTCATGCTTTTGATCTTTCTCTTTCCTTTTGATATCAATAGTAATGTCACACACCCAACCCCTTAAGTAGCATTTTAAGGAATGGGGGTATAAATTTTCCACTTTCCTACAACTTCTCTGAGTTCCTTGAATAAGGGCATCGTTTCCTTCTACTCTCTAAGAGATTTTCAACGACTATAAACTCATCTGAAACTAAGTTACGAGTCGAAACTTATGGCTCCCTGAAATTCTTGGGGTGTCATTGGTCAAAGTCCATGTGGCTCCACTTCATTTGTACCATCATACGTGGCACTGAAATGACCTCAGTCGTCATCCTCTAGCGATGACATGGCCACTGGAGGGGTGGTTGCAGGGGATATCTCACAGGCCTTCATGGTTAATAGGCCTTTGGCCCCTTCGATATTCTTGTACAAGTATACAAACTTCCATGGAGTTTTGAAGTCTGAAGGACACTTTCCACTCTGGAATCTATGGTGGAGATTCTATCCACCCTTGGATCTGATGGCTAAGATTCATCCATGCTTAACACGTAGCTTAAATTTTCCAGGGGGGGTCCCACACTTAATTCATGACCAATCCCACAACGTGTTGGTAGCCACCAATTCTGTCGAATTTTATCACAATTAAAAATCATCATAAAGAGATAAAGTATTTTTGTAGCTTCCTCCTCTTTGCGTTTATAAACGTTTCTGTCTTTTGAATTCAAGGTGATTCATTGGGATAACTTATTTTATGAGTTTTTCGTTTAGATTTCATCTGTTTAGTTTAAATTTCATGACTGCAAGCATGAAATTCAAACAAAAACTTCGCTTGGGTAATCATTCTACAGTCTGTGTTTTTCTTCTTTTCTTTTACCAAAGAGATTACACTTTGTAGGAACCTATATGTTGCTAAATTTTAAGTTTTATAAACTCATTGATTAATCCACTACCAAATTGTTTTTTATGTATGATGGGGAATATGATTTGATCAGTTCTATGGTTTATTGTTTGGTTTTAATTTTTTGAAATACATAAATGCGTAGTACCTTAGGTTAACAATGGTCTATCATTCATATCGTTGTCATGTCACTTGGTACAGGTCCGATGAACCCACGAATACACCTCATCTTGTTGTCTTGTACATTCAATGACTCTCATTCATTGTTTGAATTGGAATTTGATAGTGGTTGAGGGTTTGATATTAATTATGTGTAATGGCTCATAGGTCTGCACACCCTCTGGTTTTCCATCTCTCCAAACTCAATTTATCAAACATGACAGTCTCGCATTTTCGTAGGCATTAGGCTGTTTTGATTTTCACAGACCTCTTCTTGCTACTTGTTTTTTGGAAGTCGAAACCTCCCATTTCGTGATGTCTACTGTTTCCATTTGACAGTAACCATGGCCCCTATAGTTAGAATCGAACCTAATGGTTGTCAAACCCTTATTTCCCATGACGATGCCATAGATGATTTGCAAGCTCACGGTTGGCATATGTTCATCCAAAAATTTGAAGGTTACAACCTGGAAGTCACACATGCCTTTGCTCACACGTTTGACAGGTTTAAAGTCAAATTTGGGGATGTGCAATTGGAGGTCACATAAGACTCTGTAGCCTGGGAAACTGGACTACCACAGGAAGGCAATAAATGGTTCAAAAATGCTAAACTGGAGGACGTGCCTTGGAGCCTGTTCATGGTCTCTCGCAAATATACCTACTTCCCTAAAGGTATTCCTATTACCCTCTTGAAACCTCGATGGCACAACCTTATTTTTATTCTAAAACAATTTATAACATGCGAGGATAGGTATGGTTTGGTATTTTTATACCATATCCGACTGTTGATGTTGTTCCTAGGGTTTAAACTAAACATGCCCTTCTACTTGTTGATGAGCCTATATAAAATGTCAAAATGTTATAAGAGACAGACCTTGAACCCTCTGTTAAGCCTCTTTCATCACGAGCTTATAAGGATTTTGTTGGTATCACACCTGTCTCAAATTGGGGACACTTGGGAAAGATTCCCGAGTTGGAATAATTTTTCCCAACCTGAAAGCACAATGAACCCACCTTTAAATGTAAACCCCAATTCTGATAATCATGTGACCTAGAGTCGAGATTTCGATTCACATATTGTCTGTGAAATTAATGAACCAATTTTTGCTTCTTTGCAAACCCCCCTGGGTAAAAAACCACTATGTATTTTCACACCCATAAAATCATTAGAAGAGGTAGTGGACGAATTAAAAGGAGTGGTTTCCCCTGTTCTTTCTAACGAACCAAATCAGGGCCTTAGTGACAAACCTACTATCAATAAAATTAGTAAGAGTAAGAAACATGAAAGCTCAGATTTGAATTTTACAAACAAGAGATCTGGTTGATTGATATCCAGGAGTATGCGAAATCGAAAGAAGGATCATTTGAGCTCGATCTCAATGATCTAGGTCAATGATCACTCCTCAGAAGGCGGGATCAACGATTTCCTTGAACTAGAAGATCTGGATTATCAGTGTCTCTGGAACGAAACTACTGGTCAAGCTGAGCAATATGACTTTGTCTCGAGGCTACCCCCATTTCTGAAAGGCCAAGAGGGATTTGCTAAAATTAGTCATGAAATGAAACATTACATAGGAAGAGACAAAGCCTCCATTGCAGAGTACGCTCAACCTCGGCATGTTATAGATCCAGTACACTCTGACAATTGTTTGGATTGGGTAGAACGTTATTACAGGGACATACCATTTTTACAGGCACAATTAAAACATATGGCTACTCGGAATTCTCTACTTGAATGAGAAAACCAAGAGTTGAAAGCATGTGCAGAATAAGCAAATAAAAGACCCAAAAGATCTGATAATATAATGATAAAAAATGCAACCAACTTCAATGCCATCATTAATTCAGAACTCTCCGATCCTTCACTGTCTAATTTCTAAATGGTAAAAGTGATTTTTAATTTTATTTCATTTATTCTGTTATGAAATTCAAAATAGGAAGATTTAGTTTTGATTTTCTTTGTTAATATAAGACTAGCTGCATAATATCACTATTTTGTAGCCAATCTATTTCTGAATATTAGTTAGCATTATTTTCTGAATATCAATTTCATTTTTGTTATCTACAGGAAAATGATAATTATGGTGCTTTTTACATGGAGAAACCATTTTGGATCATACGTTGTATTGTTCAATAGTCTCTTTCTTTTATGTTGATAATTTTTTTTTATTATGTAATATTTTTTGATAAACCAACTCCTACAGGAATGGTTTCATGCTATACTATTTTTGTAAAACAATCTATTTTTTGGGGATTTCACTCTATCTTGCATGGTAAGAGTTTGTTAATCCAAAACTAGTTTAAATAGTGATCACTGTTAGTAGTGAAGATAAATTTTGTTGGGATACATTATGGACATTTGATTTGGAGAACTATTATGGATAAGTTACTCACCATTGGCTTTAGACTTGTGTGATGCTTACCCCATTATGTTCTTTCATTGCCTCGATCTTATGAAATATTATTATGCTTGATGCAGCTTTAGTCTGGTTATCATATGGTGTTTCATATTATTAAGTATTTAGTTGCTATCTATAATTTGTTATTCCATTTTACATCTGTGATCAATCTGCTATTTGATTATTGTCGATTTATTCTAGATATTAAATGATGGATTACATTAATACTTTGAATTGAGTTTCTTTCATTCTAAGTTATTGATTATTATAAGATCAACAGATTTTTTACATTTATTGTTCTGTTGTTATATTCTCATTCCAATACATCGAAAGCTTCTTTGAATTTTTTATGGGAGTATTAGCATTGTTCTGTCACAGGTTTCCCTCATATGAAAGACAATTAGGAGCTCGAATTACACAGGAAGATAAATTCAATTTAGTAGATTAGTTACAGGTTAGTTTACAAGTTATTTAGTTAAATCATTTATTAATGAAATACGGTAACATGAATTAGATTTGACTATTTATATACTCTTATTTCAATCATGTCTTCTTAGTATTCATTAGTTTTAGACTTTTAAATATTCAAAAAGAAAACAGAAAAATGTATGTGCTTTCTTTATCTCTTTTATAAACACTTTTAAGAACATCCATTTCACAAGATATCAAGTAAATCTTGCAAGCTGTACATAGACTGTTTATAATCATATGTACATATTCATGTTTCTATTTGAACACTTGTAATTATTAAACTTATATTCTTAGTATCATAGCTTTTAGATTAGTTTCATTTATTTTATTACTTTTAGGACTTTAGTTGGCCAACAGAGCCATTAAACCTGTCGGGTCATTTCATTCCAAACGGCTTGGGTTATTTAGACAACCTCGGTCCGGATTTGACCTTCTAGTTGACGGTGTTTCACTTATTCCCGTCAACAAATGGTGCTAGAAGGAGGGCCTGAAATGAATTGATGGCACGTGGAGGTCGCAAGACCCCTCCAAACAATTGTTCTCCTATCGTAACACGTAGTTGCTATGACAAAAACGTTACACTTGAAACAAAAACTATCTCAAACAATAACCCTAATATTCTTGTTGAACCAGTGACACCACTCCCAAGAAATTGTTCGTCAGTCGCTTATAATAACTCAAAGTGCTGTATCTCGTAATAGACAACTCAATAAACCCCTTGACTTTACAAATCTTCAAGAACAACTTAAAAACACTGGTCTGCCTAGAAACACGGTAGGGAGTGAAAATACTACCAATCCTACTGAAATCATTATCCCTAGTGTCGAAGGACCTGGTATTCCACCGTCCCCACCTAGTTCTTCTCCACCTTCTTTGGGAGGTGAATCCTTGGATAAAGGTAGTTCTTCACCAGAACCATCTCAACCTTCAACTCCAACCACTCCCATGGCAAACCAAAATAATCCTTCCAGACCTTGGCTCGATCAAGATGTCGTGGTTGTATCATGACCCCAACACCCACTACCTAAACACCTGGAGAAATGACTACCCAAATTTGATCCAGATTCGAAGAAATCAGCTGAGGATCACATCAAGAAATTTATGTTGGCCGTTAGACTTCAGAATGTGGAACATGAAGATGTAGTGTGCATATTATTTCCTTATACTTTTCAGGGAAATGCCTCCACCTGGTATTTCGCTCAACAACCCCAGACCATCGTCTCTTGGGACAAGTACGAAACTTGTTTTCTAGAAAACTTTGGAGATGATAAATCTTCGGAAGTCTTGGTTATGGAACTTTCTATCTTAAAGATGAACCCTAAAGAAAAATTGAAGGACTTTAACCAAAGGCTTCTGATGTTAAAGAAAAAAATCCATGCAGATTTGATGACCGTAGAAAGTTTAATTGTTGCATATTATGATAAGGCCTTGCATAATAACATAGTCATATGGGTTAAAAGGTCCAAAAATAATACGTTGTTAGAGGCCTTTGAGGAGGTAGGTCAAATTGAGAAAGATATTTTGAGTTTAAAAGATAATATTAGTAGTGAAACTGAAACAACTTCATCTTCTAAGAAGAAAATATAAATTCTCACTAGGCCTCCTCAAACTAAAAATCAACAAGAAACATTAGACTTGGAGAGCTTGCAGAAAGATTTCCAGAAACTATCCAATCAATTCGTTGACTTGAAAATATCAGTCGAGGAGGAATATATAAGTATAGGGAGTTTTAAACCTCCTTTTAGAAAACCTTTCCCTCCAAACCGGCCAAACCCGACCACTGAAGGACTAAATTTCGAAAATTTACAATATGCTTTGCAAACAATATTAGAAGCTCATGAAAATTTTGTTTTTGTTCCTCCTGAAAATTATGATGATACAGTTGAGGAAGAGGTACCAGAAGAGGAGGACTGATCACCTCCCCTTTTCGGGGACTTGTTTGACAACATTTTTCAAGCAAATTTTCAAACTGTCCACCCCTACAACAATAGGAGTAAAACACAAAACAGACCCGCAACAGAAGCAAGTAAAACTGTGTTTCCAAAACAAAAAAAGAAAACTGAAACTAGACAAAACTTGGCTGCCCCAGTTTTAGAGTATTATTTAATCAAAGATCTGAAAAAACTAAGGGAAAATATTTATGTTTATGAAATGCTGAAATTTCCTCTTATTTTGCAGAAAATGCTTCAAAGCATCGCTGAAAATAGTAAAAAGAATGATGTTAGCAACAAAAAATCAGCAGAAATTGATTGAAATGCAGCTAAAAATTTCCCAACTAAAAATACATCTGAACATCAAGACAAAAGGGACTTAGCAAAAAAAACTGTAGCAAACCTAGATAAAACTGTTTCAGGGACAACAATAAAAAATCAGCAGAATTTTGTTGTTTCCACACAGAATAATGTCCCCCCTTTTTTATTAACCTTTGAAATTCTTAATAGGAATGTACATAATTATATAGTTGACTCTGGTGCATCATCAAACGTGATGCCTCTGTCTGTATGCCAGAAAATTAATGCAGAAGTAAAACCTTCAGATATTAAAATCATTCAGCTAGATCAAATGAATGTTAAGGTGATCGGTGAGCTTAAAAATGTGTTGATTAGATTATCATCCAATCCTAAAGTTCATCAGATAATTGATATTATCGTTGTTGATATTCCTAAAGTTTATGGTATGTTTTTGAAGCAGAGATTGGTCAGAACAACTGCGCGGCTACTTTGCTATAGACTAGTCTCACTTGTGGTTGTCTGAAAAATGGACAACCCAACAAAATTAGAATAAACAGAGAACATTATCTTAAGAATATCGTGATAGATCTGAACAATCTGAATGAGCCTTTCATTACCTCTGCAAATTCGATTGAAACGCAGGAAATGAATACCTTTTTTGGTAACTTCATGACCGAAATTTCATCTATCATTGATCTGGGACACCGATATGAAGTTACAACCTATACTTAGACACCATCTTTGCCGAATACACCAAGTACTACTAATGACGCACATATCTGGTCCCTATATTTTGATGGCTCCAAATCCCGAGAAGGAACAGGTGTTGGTTGTGTGCTCATCGATCCTACAGGTAATAAAACATTTATTGCTTGTCGATTAGAGTTTGAATGCACTAACAACAAAACCGAGTACGAAGCACTCCTGCAGGGACTTAGGAAAGCACTGGACATGGATGTGCAAATTTAATAGTATTTGGTGATTCAAAAATTGTGGTCAAATAGGTAAGAAACACCATACAATGTTTTTCACTGCATCTGAAAAGTTACCAAACCGAGGTATGGGGTTTAATGCATAAATTTCTAGCATTTAATATAAATTTCATTCCTAGGATGAGTAATTCAGAAGCTGATTTATTAGCCAATGTCGCTTCTAAATTGTTACCTGCTGAAGGTCTTTCTCCTAATGCATTTTCGATCGAATTGTTGTTTAGGCCATTGATTCCGGATAATATCACAAATTGGAGAGTATTCTATGATGACCAGCGGATCATCAACTTTCTTCATATGGAAGACACCTTCCAAGATGTAGTCATTGATGAAGGTACTCATGATGAGAATCTCCGAGACTTCATGGTAATATCTGATCCTCGATCTTCTGAATCAACATTCGAGCTGGTAAACTCTGTCCCCGGATATGTTGTGAGATTAGAGAAATTTTATGAATTGCATGATAAGTTTAGAGGGGTAGTCAATTGTAAAACTAACAGTTCCCCTTTGATCTATGAAACTGTTAATTTAGGAACAAGAGATAATCCTCAAAATATTAATCTAGGAAAGGGATGTTCCTGTTGATACTGAGAGGGGGGTGAATCAGTATCAATTACAATTTAAAAAAATTTTCAACTTATACTTAAACCATTCAACTATATCCAATGAGCAATGAACAATAGTATAAGAGTTACACCAATACACCATAATACACCATGCATAATATATGAGAAATAATCAATAGTTTATTGTTCAAGGGAAGTAATGACTTCCAAAGGTAGCTACATCTTCCAAATGTAGAGGGAAGGATAAACCTCCAAGAAGAAGATACAATCCTCCAATATCAAGAGAGAGTTGAACTCTCCATCCTTTCCCCTTCCTTCCACCCAAGAATATATGAGAGATAATAAAATTTTACATTAAATCATCACCATCAAC
>JZKD02S0371693.1:239343-260393 GCA_000966675.3 Picea glauca | reverse complement strand
GGCCTTATTTAATAATATAGTGGACCTAGTCCACCTTACATTGAATGACCTCCACTATTATCACTATGGGCCCTCTGGGCCCCCCCACTACCTCTCTAGCTACCTTACAGAGAATGGTTTGAAGGAAGTGCCTTTCACATCAAAATCCAAATCCTGTATTAGGAAAAGGGTAATTCTAAGGGATTGACAGGTTCGAAGTTATCCCATAGAGAATGTCCGGACTCCATATTTCTAGGTTTGGTCTGTAGATAGTCCCTTGACAGAATTTCCAACCAACACATGGGTCAAATTCTCATGCTTCCAAATTTATTTAAATCTCATTACTAACAATTCTCCTCCTCTACACAGAGGTAGGCAGAAAACCATCTACAAAATATGATATTCAAGCTTTGCTTCCAATTTCCCAGGCTGCTAGGCCATCAAAGCCATGAATTATACCATTCAAACAAGGTAAATAATTTTCCATCATCTATCTCAAGAACAAAATGTGTATTACAACAATAAAAACCAAGATAACATAAAAACTCAGAGTCACACTTATCTGAAATTGGAAATTAGTTGGAAACTGATGAAAGGGGTGCTCTTTTCCACCCAACCATAGGAACAATTTTCTCTTTGATTATTCCTCAACTGACCACCCCTTAGCTATACCATGATTCCATGAGATAGATGAAGTTTTCCTATTTTCTCAAATACAACAAGGGACAAAGGTTACTCTCCTTTTCCCATAGGGCCCTGAAAGTTCAATTTTCTATCCACCAAGCAAGGGAGCTTGTTGTGATTTCTTACTCAATCATTGCATCTTTGTTTATCATCTTGATTAGGAAACATTGTACAAGCACTCATGTACCTAGAAAAACATATATTTCTTAGTCCTCCTCCAAACCAGAGAGCCTCATGCACTCTGCTTTCTCTGGAATGGTCTTTCGACCCATTCATGTGTATCTTCTACCCTCTACCCATGATTTTCCTGACTTTTCTTTCCTTTCCCAACAAGATTTCATGGGTCATATCGGGAAGTTTCCAGACAGGTTCTTTTCCCATATCCTAATTTACTCTTGAGGACGACTTCCCAACCACCAACTTGAATGATAATTAAATTTTCTAGGCTAGAAGATTGTTCTGGGTATGAGAAATTTATATCCAACAGTGTACTGGTCTAGCAGGGTCACCTCAATCTTCACTGGTTCCCCTTAACATTCCCTCTCATGCATCATGATCCATACTATCCACCTCCTTTCAGCATTTATGCCACATTTTTCCATTTTTATTTAATAAAATAAAATATACATATATATACAATACCTTTAATAACAAGGTTCATTGTTTTTCTAAACTTCTCATGACGGGTCTATCCATAGTATTTATCCAATCATAATTATATTTACAAGATGAGGGAAAAAGGGGTATTATAATTCCCTCCCCCTTAAAGGAACATCCTCCTCGGTGCTCTACCTGTCGTTGGGGTCTTTATGTACAACAATGAACAAAAACGGGTATGCCTATTTCATGGCATCCTCCAATTCCCATGTAGCTTCATCTGGACCAAAGTGTTTCCATTTCATCTTGACTTGTGAAATGGTTCTATTCCTGAGTGAAATTTCCTTATTGTCTAGTATGCACTAGGGTTCTAGTAGGAATTCTCCCTCTGGTTCCACCTGGATCACAGACCAGTTAATTATATGATTAGAATCATGTACATATCTCTTCAATAATGAAACATGGAAAACATTGTGTTCTTTCACTGTGGGAGGAAGTTCTAGTCTATATGCTACAAGTCACACTCTGTCCAAAATTTCAAAGGGTCCACAAAATCAAGGTTCCATCTTGGCACAAGTTTCAATTCTCAAGGAACTTCTTCTAGGTCTAATCCATAGATACACATGATCCCCTACTTTGAACTCCCTAGGAGTCATATTTTTGTCTGCATAGCTCTTATGTCAGTCTTGAGCCACCTTTAGATTTTGTCTTACTCGAACTACTTCATGTTCCATTTCTTTTAATAGGTCTAACCCGAGAGTTATTCTATCCACTGGGGTGTTCCAGCTAATTGGAATGTTGCATTGCCTACCATAGAGAGCTTCAAAAGGACTCATCTTCAAGGATTCCTAATATCCATTGTTATAAGAAAACTCTACCAGTGGTAGGTAGCTTTCCCACTTCTTGGGATGATGCATCACATGCATCCTTAACATGTCCTCTAACACTTGGTTTACCCTTTTTGTTTGTCTATCAGTTTGAGGGTGATGAGTTGTACTAAATAGTAATTTAGTTTCAAAACTTGCAAACAAAGATTTCCAAAATTTTGAAGTGAATTTTGTATCCCTATCTGATATTATCTCCTTAGGAATGCCATGCAATCTAAAGATTTCTTTCATGAAGATATTGGCAATATCTATTTCCTTGCAAGTTAACTTTACAGGGATAAAGTGAAAAACCTTGCTCAACTTGTCCACAACTACCATAATAGCATCATTCTACTTGGTTGATTTAGGTAGTCTAGTGATAAAATCCATGAAGATGGTTTCACATTTCCATTCTAGAATTGGTAGGGGATGCAAAAACCCTAATGGGTGTATGTGTTCCACCTTAACCTATTGACATTATAAACACTTAGCCAAGTAATCAGCTATGTCTTTCTTCATTCTCGTCCAATAAAATAGTTTCTTGGTGGTTGTAATAATTTTCTAATAACCAGGATGACCAGTATATGGTCTTTTATGTAGTTCATCCAATATGAACATCTTCAAGTCGTCACACTTTGGGATATACAACCTACCTTTGTAAGTTAGCAGGCCATCATTCAACAAATGATATCCCTCATACTTGAACCCTGTGGTCCCTTAATCTATGTATGATTTCACAGTTTTGAAAAACTTATTTGTTTCATGTGCACTTTTAACTCTCTCCTAGATGTCTGATTCACAGGTACTTATAGCTTCCAAATGAATCACCTTCATAGTTTGACTGAGAGAATCAACCACTCTATTTTCCTTTCCCTTAATATGTTTTTTTTCAAAATCAAATTCACTAAGGAGAGCCATCCACCTAGCCTATCTAGCATTGTGTTTGGGTTGATCAAGAAAGTATCTCAACCCACTATGGTATGTCATAAGTATGAGTATTCTTCCTAGGAGGCAATTCCTCCACATTTTTAAATCATGTAATATGGCTGCCAATTCTAGGTCATGTGTCACATAATTGATTTCATGTGCATTCAAATTTTTGGATTCATAATAGATTACATATCTTTCTTGCATGAGGACTCCTCTTGGTCCCTCTTTGTTGGCATCTCTACATACCAAGAAATCCTTGTTTGGGTCTTCAATTTTCAGCATTGGTGCCTTGGTTAAAAGGTGTTTTAATTGGTGAAAACTCTCTTCACATTTCGTGGTCCAAAAACATTTAACTCCCTTTTTATGTAGGGAGGTTATTGGATAACCAATCTGGAAAAACCACTTTATGAACCTTCTATAGTATCATACTAGGCCCATAAAGGATCTGATATCAAAGACATCCTTTGGTGTAGGCCAATCCATGATATCTTTGATCTTGTTAGGGTCAACTACCACTCCTTCCTCAGGGATTCCATGGCCTAAGTAATGGACTTGTTTTTGGAAAAAGTCACAATTACTAAACTTTGCATAGAGGTTGTGCTCTCTCAACACTTGAAGCACTAACTTAATGTGTTCTTCATGATCCTCCCTATTCTTAGAATAGATTAGGATATCATCTATGAAGACCAACACAAATATGTCTAAGAATCTCATGAGTACATTATTTATCAGACACATAAAGGTGGTTGATGCATTGGTAAGCCCAAATGGCACCACCACAAATTCATAGTGCCCATATCTCGTCCTAAAGGTTGTTTTATGGATGTATTCATCCTTAATTCAGACTTTATGGTATCCATACCTCAAGTCAATCTTGGAGAAAATTGTAGCGCCCCTTAATTGGTTAAACAAGTCATCAATTATGGGCAAGGGATACTTATTCTTAATGGTCATCTTGTTGAGTTGTCTATAGTCTATTCACAACCTGAGTGTGTCTTCCTTCTTCTTCACAAACAAAGTTGGTGCTCCCCAAGGGGATAGACTAGGCCGAATGTAACCTTTTTCTAACATCTCATTTAGATGTAGTTTGAGCTCAACTAGCTCTCGTGTACTCATCTTATAGGGTGATCTATACATTGACATCGCTCCGGGTACAAGTTCTATTGAAAAATAATTATCTCTTCTTGGTTGTAGACCTGGTACCTCTTCTGGAAACACATCTTTATACACTCTTAATATAGGATGGTCCTATAGGCTTGGTTTATTGTCCTCAATGGAGTTCAACACTTGTATTTCATTCAAAGTGTTAGCACTGAGAGTCACCCCCAAACTGCAAGAGGATAAGCTCGGTACCCATCAAGAGGAAAAGATAGCAAAAGTAACTTCAAATCAGTTCAGGACCATTGGGCTATGGAGTCATAAGTATCGTGAATAAGGAAGGAACTTAAACCACCTATCAGACAAAGAGATTAATGTGGTGATAAGGAGAAAGAAGACAGAAAATGTCTAAGTGATGAACCATGAAAAATGGGCAAGATAAAAACAGATCCTCTACCGCCTCAGGAATCCATAGATCAGAGAGATGCTACATCAAGACAAGAAGAAAATAGAAAATATCTCGTGAACCATGAAATATGGCATGATAGCAACAGATCCTCCATCACCTCAGGGATCCATAATCAGAAAGATTACCTCCAGACAATAAGAAAAACAGAGAAAATATGATGAACCATGAAAGATGGGCATGATAGAAACATATCCTCCATCGCCTCGAGGATCCATAAATCAGAGAGATTACATCCAAACAATAAGAAAAACAGAGAAAATATCATGAACCATGAAAGATGGGCATGATAGCAACAGATCCTCCATCGCCTCAAGGATCCATAAATCAAAGAGATTACATCCAGACAATAAGAAAAATAGAGAAAATATGACGAACCATGAAATATGGCCATGATAGCAACAAATCCTCCATCACCTCAGGGATCCATAAATCAGAGAGATTACATTTAGATAGGAAGGAAAACATAAATAACATATTGTAAACTAAGAAGACGATCTGATAAAAATTATTCAAAGGAATCTTCAATAACATATATTTACAATCCAAGCCCTCGGGCATACAAACTGAAAAATTATAGATCCCTGCTCCTACAAACTCTCTCAGCTCTCCAGCCTCTGAAAAAACACCCCCCCTTACAAAATCTAAATTGATCTATTTATAATCAGAATAGTCCACAACTGTCAGGAGTGTGACCTGGCTATATTGTTCAATGCTTTCGTCGATGCATTCTTCTATCAAACTATGCATGTATCCTCCTCTCAAATGAAAACTCAGCTCAACATGGGCCTGCAGGAAAAATTGTCCATCGTGGTACCTCGAGATGACAAACTTCTATCTCCTCTGCCAGACCCTCCATGCCTTCAATTTATGGAGTGAGTTCAGGTTTCAACCACCAGTCCTTTCTTTTATTAATTGAACCCTCAGGATCGGGATGCGGCTTAACACCTAGGGGATTACCACGTGTTTCTCTTGAATTCGTCGTTATATAATCACGTGATTGTGGGGACGTCAAAGGCGGTTTGGATCCACATTTATTTTGAGATCGCAATTCACCACCTTTTTCCACGTAGCTCTTTCACTATACCATGGTTTCAATTGCGGGACCGCTCAAGAATTTTATTTTTCAAGCATGTTGTGTCCCTGCAATGAAATGTGGTCATTGATCTAGTCGCGCTTTGCGATCTGGGCACACATGCTAAATTTAGCGCCACCGCTAAAGCTTGACTGCCCGCCAATTCTAGGATCCATTAAAACTGGGCACGGATATGGCGCTAATATTGGCGCTTGAATAAGAGCACTTCCTGGAGGATGATCTGATGTGGTGGCATGATTTCACTATGTTGACGTGTCATGAAAAGAGAGGTGACACGTGTCACTTGGAAACAAGAGGATGATATGCCCAAAGGTGCCTGGACTAAGTGTCACGTGTCATTTCCAGATGGATGCCAAGTGTCATGACTGATGAGAGCGCCATATGTATGAACTGATGACTGCCACATACTTTGGAACTTTAGGGCTCAGGGATGGTCTACATGTAGAGTTGGAGCTCCGAAGTGAATGACAACCGTCGATTTGGATGGACACGCAACAACGATCGGTGGAATTTGGGAGAAAACACTCCAGATGAAAGAGAGAGGGGAGGAGATAAAACTCCCAAAGCACGTATTCCCAAATTAATTATTGATCGTCCACTCTAGAGGATGCATGGCATCTGATATACAACTCCGAGAGAAATTACTCTGGAGGAAAATGAGAGGGGAAGCCCCGAAACTCCTGATGCAAACTACCACTGTTAGATTTGGATGGACACATGGCAACGATCGGTGGACTTCGGGAGAAACACTCTATATGAAAGCGAGAGGGGAGGAGATAAAACTCTCAAAGCCCAGATTCCCAAAGTAAATCATGATTGTCCGATGGAGAAGGACGCATGGCACTCGATCTTTAACTCTGAGAGAAAACAATTCGGATGAAACTGAGAGTGGATATGCTAAAAATCCCGAAGCTCGTATTCCTGAAGTAAATCATGAGCATCCGCTCTGGAAGACACATGGCGCCTTATATTTAACTCTGGGGCTTCTTTCTAGTGCTATACCTCGTGCAACTTTGACATTTTCGAATACACCTGAGCCGTTGATCTGAACTACTCCTTGGATATCCATCGATGAAAATTGAATCTGCTCGCTTGTCATTATTTCCAACCTGAAATGGGTTTCTTTTGAATGTTGCATTTTGACACTTTTGTGAAGACCACAGATTTGTTCGACCTGCGACCTTTTGAAAACTATATGTGATTACATTTGGCTCCACAGGGGATGGCATGCTCCCTGCGAGCTTCCAAGAACGTGCAGTTCTAGTGCCTTAGCCTTTGGGTTGTGGAGTCGAGCTCAAAAACATCCTACTAAGGAACACAGGCTGATATGTACACTATCTACTTAAAAAGAAAGAAAACACATATGCTTCTAGAAGGAGTTTATTTATGTACAATCCTAGACTAACTGACTTTTACAATAGGCTAGGTGACAACAAACTTCGACCATAGCCATTCATGTAACTTCCTAACTGAAAACTTATTTACTTTGTCACTGATCAGCAAGGGATAATGAAACTGTGACAATGAATTAATTACATTCTTTGTATTTCCTCCTAATGATGAAGGTAAGGTAAATCTTGGAGGCTTCAATACATTGAGGAAATGAAACTCCATGTACTCCCCTACAGGGTCATAAAATAGGTGATAAAACTTACTGGGTTGGTAACAGAAAGCCTGCTCTGCTTTACAGTTGTTCACACATGGTTGAATGTCTCTAGAAAGAATAGGCGAGTAAAAGGCTGATGCGGGATGCTGATCCACTTTTATTTTTATCCCTCTGATAACATATGCTAGATTATGGCAAGGAATCTCCTTATGTATATTAATAGATGGTTGTTTCTCCTTAACATGTTTCTCTTGGAAGAAGCTTTCATTTTCATTAGAAGGTTGGTTGCTGATGATTTTTTCTTCTAAGACAAAAAACACCTCAGCATCTTCATCACTATCTCCATAATGATCAAATGAGGGGGGGAGCCTTGAATGACATACCAAGAGGTATCTTCTGCCCAACATGAGAAAAATGCTCTCCATTTCTAAACACGGGCTTCCTTTCAAGATCCAATCCAGAAATCAATATCCCATCATCATCATATGATTCAAAATAAGGTTGCTCATATCTAAGATTTTTAGAGAGAGGGCTACAAAGAACATCAATTTCCAAAACAAACTCAATTTTTGCACTTTCCTTACTGAGAAAACAAACATAGTTTTCATCAGATGCAGATGGACATGGAAGAGAAAAAATTGATTCCTCATCCAAGGCATATTCTTCATCCCCACGGCCTTCATAAGAATAAACTATATCCTGAACACAGTTTTTACACTCGTCACAACAACTATGACAAATTAACTTAGAGGAATAAAACTTTTGACAATGCATATTCAAAACTGCATGAAATTGTTCCAGGGAGGAGATGCTAGCAAGGGGAAAGGATCGATACCACTCACAAGAATATCCATCTAATGATTACATTAACATATTCATGAATACATCCTCATGATGTATTCCTCACTGATGCATGAGTTCATGAAACTCAAGAATATGCTCTGCAGGGATTTTCATCTCTATGTTCTCTAAATCTGGACAAAAAATCACCCCACTCATCCATAGTAGTAACAACATTTGGAAAATCAGGAACATAAGAGAAATTAAAAGGAGAAAACCTTCGAGCCAATATGGCTTCCATATGAAAATATTACTTCTTAAACTTGTGGAGTCACCACTGGATTCTTTAATCATGGAGTCGCTAGGTGAATGATAAGTAGTCAGAATAATGTTTCCAGTTTCAGTTCACCATGTAAAACTAGATCTATTCGTTGTCATTCTCCCAGGGAAGATATCTTCACTTTCGTCCCTGGCAACGATGCCATTAATTTTAGCACTGAGATTCACCCCGAAACTACAAGAGGATAAGGCCAACACCCATAAAAATAAAAGTAAAAGGATTGAAATGGTTTGAGTAGGTGCATTAGTGAGACTACAGGGACAGGAAAAGATAGCAGAAGTAATTGCAAATCAGTTCAGGACCATTGGGCTATGGAGTCATAAGTATCATGAATAAGGAAGGCACTTAAACCGCCTATCAGACAAAGAAATTAATGTGGTGATAAGGAGAAAGAAGACAAAAAATGTCTAAGTTATGAACCATGAGAAATGGGCAAGATAACAACAAATCCTCTACCACCTTAGGAATCCATAGATCAGAGAGATGATACATCCAGACGAGAAGAAAACATAAAATATCTGGTGAACCATGAAAGATGGGCATGATAGCAACGGATCCTCCACCGCCTTAGGGATCCATAAATCAGAGAGATTACCTCCAGACAATAAGAAAAATAGAGAAAATCTGACGAACCATGAAAGATGGGCATGATAGAAACAGATCCTCCATCGCCTCAGGGATCCATAAATCAAAGATATTACATCCAAACAATAATAAAAACATAGAAAATCTAACGAACCATGAAAGATGGACATGATAGCAACATATCCTCCATCGCCTCAGGGATCCATAAATCAGAGAGATTACATCCAGACAATAAGAAAAATAGAGAAAATCTAATGAACCATGAAAGATGGGCATGATAGAAACAAATTCTCCATCACCTTAGGGATCCATAAATCAGAGAGAGTACATTAAGATAGGAAGGAAAACAAAAATAGCATGTAAACTAAGAAGATGGTCTGATAAAAATGATTCAAAGGAATCTTCAATAACATATATTTACAATCCAATCCCTCAGGCATACAAACTAAAAACTTACAGAGCCATGCTCCTAAAAACTCTCTCGACTCTCCAGCCTCTGAAAAAACACCCTCCCCCCCCCTACAAAATCTAAATTGATCTATTTATAATTAGAATAGTCCATAACTTCTAGGAGTGTGACTTGGCTATCTCGTTCAATGCTTTCGTCTATGCATTATTCTATCAGACTATGTGTGTATCCTCCTATCAGATGCAAAATCAGCTCAGCATGGGATTACAAGAAAAAATCATCCATCGTGGTACCTCGGTCTGACAGTCTTTTGTCTCCTCGGCTAGACCCTCCATGCCTTCTATTTATGGAGTGAGTCGAGGTTTCAACCACCAGTCCTTTATTTTATTTAATGAACCCTCAGGATCGTGACAAGGCTTAACGCCTAGGGGAATAGCACATGCTTCTCTTGGATTCCTCATTATATAAGCATGTGATTCCGGGGATGTCAAAGGTAGTTTGGATCCACAACACTTTTGAGCCCGTAGTTCACCACCTTCCACCAAGTAGCGCTTTCACTATACCATGGTTTCAATTGTGGGACCTCTCAAGAATTTTATTGTTCAATCATGGTGCATCCCCACAATGAAACATGGTCATTGATCTAGTCGTGGTCTGTGATCTAGGCACACCTACTAATTTTAGCGCCACCACTAAATCTTTTCTTCCCGCCAATTCTAAGATCCATTAAAACTGTGCAAAGAGATGGCGCTAATCTTGGTGCTTGAATAAGAAAACTTCCCGGAGGATGATCTGACGTGGTGGTCCGACGTCACTGTGATGACATGTCATGAAAAGAAAGGTGACACATGTCACCTGGAAACAAGCGGATGATATGCCCAAAGGTGCCTGGACTAAGTGTCGCGTGTCATTGCCAGATGGATGCCAAGTGTCATGATTGATGAGAGTACCATATGTCTGAACTAATGACTACTACATACTTTGGCACTTCAGGGCTTGAGGGCAGTCTGCATGTATATCTGGAGCTCCGAAGTGAACAACGATCGTCGATTTGGATGGACACGAGGCAACGATTGGTGGACTTCGGGAGAAAATCTGGATGAAAGCGAGAGGGGAGGAGATAAAATTATCGAAGCCCGGATTCCCGAAGTAAATATTGATCGTTCGCTCCAGAGGACATGTGGCGCCTGATCAGTACTCTGGAGTAAAATGAGAGGGGAAGCCCCGAAACTCCCGAAGAAAAATACCACTGTTAGATTTGGATGGACACGCAACAACGATCGGTGGACTTCAGGAGAAACACTCCGAATGAAAGCGAGAGGGGAGGAGCTAAAAATATCGAAGCCCAGATTCCCGAAGTAAATCATGATCGTCCGATGGAAAAGGATGTGTTGTGCTCGATCTTTAACTCCGAGAGAAAACAATTCGGATGAAATCGGGAGTGGAGATGATGAAACTCCGGAAGCCCAGATTCCCGAAGTAAATCATGATCGTCTGCTTCGGAAGATGTGTGGTGCCTAATATTTAACTCTAGGGATTTTTTCTAGTTCTATACCTTTCACAACTTTGACATGTCGAATACACGCGAGCCGCTGATCTGAACTGCTCCTAGAATCTCCGCCGTTGAAAATTGAATCTGCGCGCTTGTCATTATTTCCAACCCAAAATGGGCTTCTTTTGAATTTTGTGTTTGGACGCTTCTGTGCAGACCACGGACTTGGTCATCCTGTGACCTTTTGACATCTATATGTGATAACACAAAGAACATCCTTTTCTGCAATACTTATTCACTTGAAGGGATGATATTTGTCTCATTGAGATATGCTTTTGAATTCCTTGTAGGGTTCTTTCCTCCCTTTCCTCATCTTCACACTCCAATATTTTATTATAACAGTCCAACATGGATTTATGGGCAACCAACCAATCCATTCCAATCAGTAGGTCATAAGATCCTAAAGGGAGCATGTTTAGGGTTGCTTGGGTGGGAAATCCATTCAAAATGAATTAGCATGTTGGTATGACCTTTGTTACTTTTCTTTTTGTCCCAGTGGATAGCGGTACCAGGCCTGATTTAGTATATTTTACTAGTTGAAAATTAAATTTATTCACAATTTGAGGGGCGACATAACTCAAGTTAGAACTAGGGTCAATCAAAATAGAAACAAGATGGTTGGAAATTGTACCTTGCATCTCCACTACTGAAGCTTGGTGATCAACTTGTCGGTTGTCCAGGGATGCATAAATTTGTGGCATGCTCCTAGCCACATCATTGATTGTGGTAACTTATTGGATGTTGTATATGCTCCTATTGTCCTATGGCCTATGGGGACAGTCCTCAACAAATTTTCTTCTACGCATCCCCAACATTTCAATGGTTCTCTCCTTTTATCATCAATCTTTCCTGGGAATGATCCAAGGGTTTATTTCTACTTGGAGATTGAAAATTCTGTTGATACACACTTTTAGTAGGAATACTCATCTTAGAGCCTTTCCCATGGTTCCTAAACCTTGAAGGTTTAAACCCCTTCTTCTTGAATCCCAATTTTCTTTCCTTTTTCCAATCCTTACGAGATTCTTCCCTGTGCTTGAACTGCTCATAGCAGTACCTTTCCTTCCTAATGGTGTCTTCTAGAGTCTTGGGTTCATCAAACTCAATTATTTCTTGATAGGGATGAGATAACTCGTTAATAAATCGTTGCACCTTTTCCTTTTCATCCTTGATGTAAGGCACATACCTCAACAACTCAAGGAATTTGTTGACATATTCATCAATGGTGAGCTATCCAAGTTGAGTTCATAGAAATCCTTAGTCCTTTCATCATTTTACCTTTCAGACAAGTACTTCCTCTTAAAGTATTTCTCGAATTGTTTCCATGAAAAATCCTTCTCGTGAATTCCATTCACATTTCTAAGGTCCCCCCACCAAATGGAGGCCTTTCCATTCAAGCTAAAAGTGGTTATTCAGGCCTTTAAGTTCTCAGAGTAGTCATGGACTCTGAAGTACTTCTTTAGGCCGAGTTTCCAAGATTTTGCTTCTACCCCCTTCTTAATCTCTCCATCGAAAGTGGGTGGTTTAGCTTTCCTAAACTCTTTAGGGTCATGTCTCCAGGAAATTTTCCTCCTATTTCTTCTCCTCTGAGAATGTAAACTAGTCTCAATGCTAGAAAATTCCTTGGAATTGTCGGTTTCCTCACTAGAAGATTCTTCAGATGAATCCTTAACATTAGCATGTCTCTTGGCTCCATGTTGGGCCTTATTTGAGGTGATTCTTCTCATGTTTCTATTTTCAGGACCACGCTTTTGTATCTCATGTGGACTTTGGGTTTTCTTAGTATGATGTCTATCCACATTACTAGATGCCAGTCCATGTTGCAACTACCTTTGTATATTTGATAGTATTTGCAGTAGGACTGCATTAATTTCAATTTGTTTTTCCTATTCTTTTATTATCCTTTCATTGTCTGCCTTACAACTTTTCAATTCTTCCATAAGGCTTCTTATCATTTCAGCTAAGTCTAGAGGGGTTTCCACCACCCTCCTCTCATCAGATTCTTCTTCTCTATTGTGTGAGATTTCTCCCCACTCATGGTGTGTCACCATTCTTCACGTTGTATTTTTCATTGCTGTCCACTAACTGTTTAAGTGTTGATAACAACATTTTTTGTTAGTCAACTATCCTCCACTTTTTTATGAACAACACAAGTAAAAATAAATTTGTAAGGTAAAATTAGCTTCATTATTCCACAAATAACAACAATATGCAGTTCATATTCAAAACATGTAAACAACAGAAGGTCTCACTCTTTTCAGTAGTAAATCTTAAATAAGCTCTTACAGGTGGGTAGGGTAGAGTGCCCTGCCCCTTAGATGTTTTATATTAAAGTTTGTTCTGCTCTTTCATGAGCCCATGTAGGCCAAGTGTTGTTGCCTTCTCTAATACCAATCAATCACACACCCGATCGATTAAGAAGCCTTTTAAGGAATGGGGGTACAAATTTTCCACTTTCCTACAACTTCTCTAAGTTCCTCGAATAAGGGAATTGTTTCCTTTTTCTCTCCGAGAGCTTTCCAATGACTAAAAACTCATCCAAAATCAAAATTTTAATCGAAAATTTTGGCTCCCTGGACTTCTTGGGGTGTCTTTGGTCAAAGGCCATGTGGCATCCACATGGCTCCACGTCATTTGTACCATCTTATGTGGCACTAACACGGCCTTGGTCATCATCCTATAGAGATGACATGGACACTGGAGGGGCGGTTGCAAGGGATATCTCCTGGGCCTTCATGGGTAACAGGCCTTCGACCCCTTCAATATTCTTGTACAGGACTACAAACTTCCCCAGAGTTTTGAAGTTTGAAGGACTCTTTCCACTCTGGAATCTATGGTGGAGATTCTATCCACCCTTGGATATGATGGCTAAGATTCCTCTGTTCTTAACACGTAGCTTAAACTTGATAAAGGGGGGGGGGGGGTTCCACACTTAATTCGCGGTGAATACCTCGACGCCACATTATCATGGTGTACGTGCCTTGTCAAATCGAGGTTGGACACCACACACAGGGATTTCGACAGTTCGAGGCTTTGGAGTTTAATGCATCATCCTATATCCTTGCATCTCCCGGAGTCCCAGAGTTTTGGAGTTCTGAATTTCTAGAAATTTTTCCACGTACTCTGGCCTTCGACGCTTCGACGTTTGGCCTCTAGACCAACATGTCAAATCTCTCAGAGTTCCAAAGTTCCAAACTTCTGAAGTAAGACTTCGCCAAAGTAACTACGTTATCCTTCCATTATTTGATCGAACGGTTGGGAAGGGTCCCCAATGGATCCTTAGATCGATGACTCACATTGCTCCCGAATTCTTCCCCAAGATCTAACGGTTGGTGAGATTTCACTAGTTCGGGGATTCACAAGTTCAAAACCCTTACCATTCTTAACCCTTTGATTCCCCGAAGGATTACCTGTCGAAGGGGTCATAAAGTTGGGATGGTTTCTTTTTGTTGTTTAATGATACCACTTACCCTATCCTTCCACTATACTCGATCTAACAGTCGAGAAGGGTCCTTAAGGATCCTTAGATTTATGAATAACATTATTTTGCGACTTCGACGTTCGGGGATTCCAACCATTTAACGCCTTTTCAATCCCATAGAAGTTCAATTTCGAATTTGACCATTGTGTATATCCAACGACTAGGAAATATCTTGATGTTTCTTGAATCGACGACTCGCATAACTTCGCGGACAAAAAGTTGGTCATGTTTTAACGATTAAACGGATCCCATGACAACAGATAGGAAACCAACAGTTTCTGGTCAACCATCTGATAATCATTTTGACATGTTTCCTTCAGTGGGATATGAATGTTGTGAGGCTCCAACATCCTGAAGTCCTGGACCTTCAAAGACCTGAAGCCTGGAAGGCTTACCTCCCTTTTAGCATAGCGCAGGGTTCTAGGGTATTGATCATATGGGGATTTGACAAGCCCTCAAGGGATACACTCTCATATCTTATCCGAGATTTGGTTAAGTCTGTGAACTTGAGCCTGCAACCACTAGGGAGAATGGTTTGAAGGAAGCACCTTTCACTTCAGAATCCAAATCATGTAACATGACAACGATAATTATAAGAGATTGATAGGTTCAAAGTTATCACATAAAGTATGTCTCGACTCCATATTTCGAGGTTTGGTACCTATATAGTTCCTTGATAGACTTTCCAACTAACACATGGGACAAATTATTATGCTCCCAAATTATTTTAAAACTCATTACTAACAATTCTCCTCCTCTACACAGAGGTAGGCAGAAAACCATATACAAAATATGATATTCTAGATTTGCTTCCAATTTCCCAGGACGCTAGGCCATCAGAGCCACAAATTCTACCATTCAAACAAGGTAAAGAATTTTACATCATCTATCTCAAGAACAAAATGTGTATTACAACAAAATAACCAAGATAACATAAAAACTCAGAGTCACACTTATCTGAAATTGGAAATTAGTTGGCAGCTACTGAAAGGGGTGCTCTTTTACACCCAACCATAGGCACAATTTTTTCTTTGAGTATTCCTCAATTGGCCATCCTCTAGCTAGACCATGATGCCACGATATAGATGATTTTTTCCTCTTTGCTCAACTATAACAAGGGACAAATTTTACTCTCCTTTTCCCACAGGGCCTTGGTTGTTCAATTTTATATCCACCAAGAAAGGAAGCTTGATGTGATTGCTTACTCAATCATTGCATCTCAATTTATCATATTGATTAGAAAACATTGTACAAGTGCTCATGTACCCATAATATCATATATTTCGCAGTCCTCCTCTGAAACAGAGATCCTCGCGTGCTCTGCTTTCTTTGGAATGGTCTTTCGACCCATTCGTGTGTATATCCTTCCCTCTACCCATGATTTTCCTAAATTTTCTTGCCTCTCCTAGAAATATTTTGTGGGTCGGATCAGGAATTTTCCAGACAGGTACTCTTCCCATCTCCTAATTTACTCTTGAGGACAACTTCCCAACCACCAACTTGACTGGTAATTAAATTTTTTGGTCTAGAAGACTATTCTGGATCTGAGAGATTTATATCCAGCAACGTGCTAGTCTGGAAGGGTCACCTCTACCATCACCGATTCCCCTTACCATCTCCTCTCATGCATCATGATCCATATTGGCCATGTCCTTTCAACAGTATGCCACAATTTTCCATTTTTATTTAATAACATAAAATATACATATATATACAATACCTTTAATAATAAGGTTCATTGTCTTTCCAAACCTCTCATGACGAGTATATCCATAGTATTTATCCAAATATAATTATATTTACAAGCTGGGGGAAATAGGGTTATTACAAGAAAAGAGTGGCTCCCTCTGACAGTATACCTTCTCTGAACCATCTCTCTCTGTCTTCATGCACTTCCCCTATCTTCATGCCTCTGATCTCTCTCTTCTACTTTTTTCCTTTCTCTTCTCCTTTGACATTAAAGGTAACTACCTATAATGATTTCTCTTCCCATTTCTTCTTTTGCAATATTACATGTAGATCCATGTGGGGCTTCCTATATATGCTTTATTTCCTCTCTTCTGATGCTTTTGTCCATTGATGCTTCTTGTTACTGCAATCTAGTGATGAATATGAAAATTAACCATGTTAAGATTCCTTCATTACTGGACTTCAAGTCTTCAAGGCTTGTCATCTTCACTGAATTGACATCAATGACATAATCAACCAAAAATATTATCTTGACAGTATAACTCTTCCTGATGGTTTCTCTTCGTTAATACGCTTTACTTATGTGTCATATGCTTTACAATGAGTCCATGTTCCTTTCACAATTCCTTCTAAGCTCATGCTTTCATCCATTTTTATGTAACTTCTTTGATTTATGTCAAGTATTGTCTTCTAGACCTGCCACATATCTCATGAATTCATTTATGTCCATATGTCACAAAATTTTCCATGACTCTGCTACACACGATGTTGACCCATCTGTCACTTTACTCTTCTGAATACTTCTTCGACTTTGTTGTAATTGATCACTGCATATTCTTTCTTTTCAAGTTGTCTACAAATCAAACTATATGTGTCTGCAACAATATGTACAAAATATGTCCCTGCCTAAATACATGCTTGAAATATTCCATACAATCATGAATATCTGCCTCAAAAGTGTCAATGATATTCTTTGTAACTACAAGTTGACTTTTTCATACCTGCATGGAGATGTGTTCTTGAAAAAAATGATTCTTTTAACCACTTTGTCATGAGACATGTTGTACTTCTTCCATCATACCATTCATAACCTGCCTTCTCAAAATTTGCAAACACTTCAGACTACTCGAAAAATAATTCTCTGATCTGTAATAGTTGTTGCTTCTTAGAGTCCCCCTCTTCATCATTCACATTGTTGGGAGTCTCCAAGCTGGATGGATTATAAGAATACTTCAAGTTGCTTTGCATCAATATCATTTTAAATCTATATATCTTCCTTTTTTCCTGTACATTTGTCATGATCTCGCACTACTGCAAATTTTGAGAGTATGGTTTCTCGGAGTTCTTCATTTACATGTTCTTTTGTTCTTTCTTTCTTTTCCAAACCTTCTTGTATTTGATATCCTTGTTTTATTTCATGGAAGTATCCATTATGCTTCTACAATCATGGGCCATGTGTCCATAGTTGTGGCATTTGTAACATTCAATGTTGTATGGATCCACATAAACATTTCTTGCTTGAACATTTCTTCCATAGGCTCTGCAATCTACAACTTTATGTCCAAAGTTATTACAAATAAAACAACAACTAGAAAATAAACTTTGATACCTTGAAGTAAATGATATTCTTTTTGATGTAGTCCTTTTGAATTCATGCCTTGGCTGATCACGATCTTATCTTCTGTTGTTTCCTCCACAATGATTGAAACTTATTTGAAACATGGGGATAAAAGTTCTTCTTTGAGATACGTTTGTTTTGTATTCATTCCTCTTTGACTCTTGTTTTCCATGGTTCCTTCCTTTAATAATGTCTCAATAATTCGTAGCCTTCTCTTCATTCTTCTTTTCTGGCAACCTTAAACTCTTCTCTTCAACTTCCATTACTAGTTGTGTAGATTTTCCTCTCTCTTCGATGTTCTTGATGGGATTGGTATTTGCATATTCTTTACATGAGGTCTCACTAGTGTATCTAATACTTTTTTTATTGAATGGTGACCTTTGACAACTGATAATATCTTCTTGTACTTGATATCTCTTCAATTTCTTATTGAGCTTGTCAATTTCAACCCTTAATGAGATGACTTCTTCTTCAAGCTTCTCAGAATATTCTTCTTTCTTCATCATCTGCATCTTCATTACTTCTTCCATTCTCTTTGCTTCTTCAAGTTGGGTTTTCAAGGAGATGATTTCTTCTTCAAGTGTTCTTTATTTTTGACTAAATTCTTCTTCAAGTTTTTTAAGTCCTCGAATCTTTCCTTAATATGATTTTTCAAAATATTTTCCTTCTTCTCTACTTCCTGTCTTTGTGATACTATTTCAGCTTCCAAACAAACATTTATCTTCAATTTTTCTTCCAACTGATTTTTGAGAGTTTCTTCAATCACTTTGGCTTCTTCCAGCTGAGCTTTTGGATTTATGATAACCTTCTTGACTTATTTAGAACCTTCCTTTAGCTTGATCAATCCTTCCTTGAGAGACTTGTTTTCCCTCTTTTCTTTTCTTAGCTCACTTAAAGCATTGATTACTTCATCTTCGAAATCCATTACGTCTTCTTCACACTCTTCTTCTTTTGAATCTGCCTGACATAATGAGCATCTTTCTTCTCATTCAACTTTAGCATCGTCCTTATTATTATTAACATTCTTTGGCTCTGTGATAAGAGGAGATTCCTTAAAATAGAGATTATGTAGCTTATCCCAAAGTTATTTGGTTGATGAACATTTTACCACTTTGTGTTTTACTGGATCAGATAATCCTTCCCAGATGAAATCCATTTCTATTTTGTTGTTTCTTTTTAATTCCTTCTTAGCTACAATCTTCATTTTCTTTGAAGTTGTGTATCCTGTAACAACTGATTTCCAAACGTCAAATCCATGTGCCTGTAAAACACGTTTTCATTCTTGTGCTCCATATCTCATATTTTTTACCATTCTGACCATAAAACATTGGTATTCCATTTTCTTAGTATCCATTCTCCATGATCTACCTTCCAGTGGTTAGGTTGATTCTGAAGGACCCACTCTGATACCAGTTGTTGGAATATTTACCAATACTGAGAGGGGGCATGAATCAATATTGATCACTTTTTACCTCTTTTAATCAGAACATGTAATCATAAAGTTTATCAATCAATTATCACTTATTATTGCATTCAATATATCATAAACATATAACCATAAACAATGCATCACATCATAATCATAGATACACAATACACTAGAGTTTTACGTGGAAACCCAAATGGAAGAAAACCATAGAATGATTTATTATATATCAAAAGATTACATTCATAGGAAGCAACAACTTCCAAATTCTCCGTAACCACCTAGAAGGAGGCTCCAACCCCCTATTTACAAGATAAAACCTAAAGGAAGCTACAACTCCCTAGATGCTCCAGCTCCAACTAGAAGGAGGCTCCAACCCCCTGATTTACAGGATCCAACATGAAGGAAGCTCCAACTCTCTATGTTCTCCGACTCCAACTGGAAGGATGATACAACCCCCTTTTTTATAGGTTCCAACCTAAAGGAAGCTCCAACTCCCTATATTCTCCAACACCAACCGGAAGGAGGCTATGACCCCCTTTCCTTTCCCCTTCATGTTTCCCTGAAATATAAGTGTAGACTCAACCTTTCATCGACATTGTCACTAATAATCAATCTATCATTGATAATCAATTTGTCACCAATAATTAACCTGTCACCGCCCCTGTCACTGTCACTGTCACTATCCCTATCATTGTCATTGCCACTGTCACTGTCATTTCCATTGTCATTGTCACTGTATTTTTCACTGAAATTATATCTCATCATCAACATCATCATCAACTAAAACCAGATCCACTCACATAGATCATATACCAAGATCACCAATCATGTACTAAGATATGTGTGCCATAATATCCATCAACCATGTACCATAACATCCATCAACCATGTACCAAGATATGTACCATAACATCCATCAACCATGTACCAAGATATGTAAACATATATAAAAGTACATCTCAAACCATGTTCCTAATATCCAAGATGCTCCTCAAACCATATGCCAAAGGCATGTGCCAAACCATCTAAGATATGTATCTCAAACATGTACCAAAACATGTGCCAATACATCCAAAATAACTCTTTTTATGCACTTGGCTATTAATGATTCAAGTGGGGTTTTTTATGGAAGAGAGATTTTCCCATTACAAATGATTGTGTATTGTGTATTATTAATGTGCATATTTTATGTTGTTGTGATTTCATTAATTTTTTATTAGTGCATGGCTAAGTTAATATTGGTGAAGTACTAATGGAACATATAATAGTTAAGTTTTTGTGGAATGGTAAATTGAAATAATGAATATTTGGTTTAGTTTTTGTTGATGTAAATTGGTGTTAATGGTTGTGTTAGTTATGTATATGGTTCTTGGTTAGGTATATCCTAGTGGTTTGAATTGTATTTAAGCCACTTGTACAAAATAGTCTAGCCAATGTCACATGGACTTAGAAACGAAAAGTGGAAAAAATGATAGAGTAGTGTTTAGACCCATGTCAGTGATAGATGAGACCTCATGCCCAAACACCATGATGTTTTTCCTTTAAATATAAGTGGTATCCCCATCATAGATTGAATAATGACCATTGGCACTTGTATCACTCATCATAACTTGAGTTAACACTTGTACCTTGTCATGTGGTACACGTGTTAAATGGAAGAGTCTTCCCCATCATAGCTTGAATTATGATCATTGACACTCATACTACTCAACATAGCTTGAGTTAACACTTGTACCACTAGTCATGTGGTACATGTGCTAGAATAAAATATTTGTGCTCATATCTCATGATGGTTAGGTGAAATTAAAAGCATGAGGTTTATTATGATTTTATTTTATTTTATTTTTC
>JZKD02S0371693.1:187000-198957 GCA_000966675.3 Picea glauca | reverse complement strand
TTCAGGATCAAGCTCATCTGTTTCCCCTTCTTCTCCCTCGGCCACAAAATTATTTTGAAAAGGGGCCTGAATCTTCTGGTCTTCTCTGTCTCTTCCCTTCTCCCTTTGCACAGTCAGGGAATTAATATTGTTTGGCCTCCTGAAACCTCCTCCCTTTTCGGCATTTGGGGGGCCTTTGTATGCTTGCCTCCCTTCCACTTTCATTCTCTCCATCTCTGCAGACAGAGACTTCACCATCCTGGTCAGTTCATCCACTTGAGGGTGGGGGACTGACGGGCCAGAAGTCGAGGCTTACGACCTTCCCTTTCTCCTGTCTGTGTCGGCCTTGTTTCTCAGTCTATCGGCTGCTAATACATTGGATTCTACTTCTATGGCCACATCTTGAATTTGAGCTAAGGAGGTGGCTCTTCTTTCTCTCAGTAACAGACAAAAATCGGGGCCAAACGCACTAGCATAAGAGATCTTGGTCGAGGCTTCTGAAGGCTTTATTTTGGCAGGGATTTTATTATACATCTTATTGAATCTTTTGGAGAAGTTAGAGACAAACTCTCCATCCATCTTCTTCAAATAATCGAACTCTGTCATGTAATACATGAAATCCTTCCTATCTCCCCACTGCCTCAGGAAAGCACTATCCAGAGCTTCGATCCCAGCAATAGATCCGGGGGCCATTCCTCTAAACCATTTTCTCACCTCACCATCCAGGATTTGAACGGAGACTCTCATCCAGACATCTTCATTTTCAATGTTGAGGTTGTTTGCATAACTGTAGAAAGCAGCCAGGTGCTCTTCGACAGTTTTGTCTCCTTCACCAGTGAACTTGGGCATATACTTCAAGTAGTCTCCAGCAGGGAGAGGATTCATAAGATGGGGTAGGATTAAGGGAGCATACCTGGCAGCAACTATAGCGTCCATTCTATTCAGAGGGGGATTAGCACCAGCCATAGGAATATTAGGTGGAGGAGAGCTTGGAGGAGAAGGAGTTCGCGAAGGGGCTACTGGGAATGAGTCTCGAAGTGGAGTGGAAAACAAGAGAGGATTTAAGGAGAAAGCTAACGAGCTCAAGTCAGCAGGTGTTTTTCTTTGTGCAGGAGTGGATAAATCTTCTGTGGTCCTGGGTCTATGCCAGGGTACAGCTTCAGAGGAGAGGGGAGTGACAAGGATTTCTCCCTCCAATCCCAGATCAGGAGGGGAAAACTCAGTAGGAACACTCCCAAAATGTAGGAAATGGGACACCTCGGAAGGAGGACGATCAAGAATCTGAGGAGGAGAAAATGGAGTTCTTACGAAAGGAGATGGCAAATTACCTGGTTCATCGATGGAAGATTCTTCTTCAGGGGCCTTTCCTTTTCTGAGAACCACCTCTGGATCAGATTCGGGTGTAGCTAGGGGTAGTTGTGGATGAGACCGCGTGTGTCTACCTCTGAAAGCCACAATTAACTCGGCAGGTTCGCCACAGCGGAGTCGTCACAATGGAGTCGCCAGGTGAACAGTAGCAATCTTCAAGGGCTCTGATACCTGATGCACCTTCAGAATCAGAGGCTCAATGTCGTTCAATACCGGGGAAAATTTTCAACTTCGTCCCTAGCAACGATGCCAGAAATGTTAGCGTCAGAAGTCACTCCTGGATTGCTTGCAGGAGCAGAGCCCAACGCCCATCAGTTTTATGTCACGATTTGTTTAATGGGGTGATCAGATGGGTAAAGACTCAAGAAAATATAGCTTTAACTCGGTAAATTGGGCCTGGTATGTAGAAAGCAAGGGAGGTCTTGATCCAACTTCTGTCAGTAAATGCTTAAAGGGTGGAAGAAGGAAGACTTGTGAGAAGGGTGAGCAAGACTACCTCAGGCAACAAGCCTTCGGAAGCTTGAGGATGAAAAAATCGGAAGCCAAGATCCTCTTGGTCTAGATCTTCAAGGAGCTGAGGGGTGACTCGACTGAATCCTTCAATTCCAAGTCATTTCAATGCTGAGAACATCACAAGAACCGATTAGAAACAATGTGACTATTACAGTGATCCAACCTACATCATCCTATAACAATCACAACTCGACTGGATCCTCCAATTCCGAGTTGGTCTAACACAGTAAGCAAAGAGATGGAAGGGAAGCTGACATCCATAAAGTAAGAAATCTCAAATGCCTTATACATTAACCAGAGCGGCCAGCGCTTCATCAAAACCTTACAATCGGGAGCTTTGCTCAACCATCGATGCTTTACAAAAACTAAAACTGAGTCTATGTACTCAGGAAAATTCACTTCACAGAGGCGTGTCCAGTCACCCAAAGCTTGGTGTCCCTTCAGTCAAACTCGTACTGATATCTTTCTTTAAGCGCCACCCTAACTACGCATGGCTCCTGTAAGGAGGGCAGCTGAGCCATTAAGTGCTAGGCTAGCGTGCACAAACTCCTATGTCAAGTCGAGGAATTCGGCATGGCTTCTTTGAAAAATTCGATACACAGGGCCTCTTCGAGCAAACCGCTTGCCATACCCTCCATTCCCTATACTTAATGAATGAAAGGAGGTTTCAACCACCCGCTCCTGCCATCATTTACTCCAAGCGAGAAACAATTTTGAGATCGGACCCGATGGTGCTTGGACATCGTGATAATCCCCTCTGTAACTGAACTCGGCGCCTTTGGCCTTCTTTACACAGCTCCTTTATTTCCCCAAGTAACCACGGGCTGTGACCATGTGCTTATTCCCAAGGTGCTTTTGGCGTTCGCGAATGGGAAGGAGCTATTCCTGCAATTTGTAAGCGCGTTGGTCGAACCGTCGATATGGCTTAGTCTGGTGCCATACGTCCCTTTGTGATCTGAGGGTCCTTAACTCACCCGCCACTGCTGTGGGCCCGGGTTCGAGACTCTCCCGGCATCTCGTGCGTCAGAATATAACGAAGCTGCTCTTTGCGCCTTGGAGTCACGATGGGCGAAATGCCTAGATGGCTCAGTTTGCCACCATGTGTTCCCTTTGGATGGATGGTTGAAAAGGTTTCGTGATACCGTGGGCCCTGCTTTCGGCGCTATCGGGGGTCGGGGTTTCGAGATGTAGAACAACATGAAACTCTCACCACTCTAACTCCCGAATGCCGAAACGTCGACACGACTAGATCTCGCGCCACGCGTCCTCTGGATGGATGGCCGCTATTCTCCCCTGCGCACAATATGGGCGCGATCTATGGTATTAACTTCGGCGCAACTTTCGATTCGCGATTTCCCGCCAACCACTGATCTGCTTATATGGATGGATCCGGACCGTTGACACTATAATCCTGCCCGCTCGCTTGATTTTAAGTCCGAAAAGGACTTTTTCTGTGCGCTGCACTCGGGCGCTCCTCGTGCAACCTGCAGACCTGGATGTCCTGATGCCGAAGACAAGTAATGTTGCTAACAGAAGGCAATAGGCTAAATGGATCTGAAATTGGTTTCGAAATGTTTTTACATTGTTATTTTCTCATGCATCAAGGATAGAGACATGATCTTCGAAGAAGGACCTTATTTTTTCAATTCAACAGGTCTTCATTTGAGATATTGGATGGAAAGTTTTCACCAAATATAGAATATTTTACTGTAGCACCGTCTAGATTCTATTGTACTTGTTACCTCAGAATTTTTGTGATAAAGAAACTTTGGAAGGGTTAGGGAATGCTCTAGGAACTTTTATAAAGATCTGAGAGGTAACAAAAATGGGTACGTACATGTCCTATGCAAGGATCTATGTGTACATGAATGTGGCAAAGAAACTCCCAGATTCGATAACCATATCATATCAAGATAATGACTAGATATAGATATTCGATTATGAACGCATTCCCTTCAATTGCAGGAAATGCCATGAACATGACCATCTGTTCATAGATTACCTATTGAATGCAGATAACTTGCCAAGCAAGCTCAAAGAAAAGCAGGATGAAGAAGGGTTCACAAAGATTCCAAGTAAATGGAAACCAGGGTAGAGAACCAATAAAACCCCAATTGAAACAGGTAATAATAACACATGAACAATTTTCATGCTCTTGTGGAAAAGGTGGGGGACGAATCGAGCAAGGGGGGGTAGTTGATCTAGAAATAAGTAGAGCCTCGTAGATCCAATGGGAGGAGGATATACATAAGTTGATCCAGAATTGGATCCAGGAGCTTGATGGGGCTCAGAAAGGCCTAAAAATCAAACTTCTCATAATGGCTTCAAAATAGACCTGTGCATAGGCCTTGTCGATATGAACCCAACGCAAATTGAACAGGCTCAAACAAACATCATATGCTCCATATATCGCCATCTATTCATTTGGCCAAATAGGCAAAAAAATGATGATTGTATAGTTAGTACAGTCCATAGAGTGCCACGTGGTCACTGACTGTATAGGTCGTATGGTCGTACAACTGACGTGGAACTGACATCGATCGAGGCTCACTGGGTAGTTGATGTGATAGGTGGACCAATCCTAGAGTGACACATGTCACCACTGCAAGGGTGACATGTGGCACATCTGTGCTGATGACGTGGCAGGTATAGACACATGGAAGGAGTGTTGACGTGGCAGTGGTTGCTGACGTGGTCACTTGGAATTTATTGGATGATTTACACATGGCATATTCAGATGAATGGGAAGGTGCCATGTGGCCCAGACATGGGATTCCACGTGGCACCCCTTTAATGGTCGATGGTTGCAAAATTTTTATGACTCCCAGGGAGTCGACCTCGCGACCTCAGGTAGGGCCGTAGAGATTTCACATAGGTCGGGAACCATCCTGCTTATATAGTAGTTCTTACCACTACACATTTACGATTTGTTTCAAAGTTAAGTGTTGGTTCGTTTGGGAAGAGAAAGGGCTAGGGCTAGCCCTGGCCCTCGGTGCAAGCCACACCACAAGACCACTACAATGTGACTAGAGTTATACCATAGCGCGTGGATATGGATGTAGCCCTCAACCCCGGTTTCGGAACCACCGCTATATGTGATCCAAATTTTATGAGCAGAACAAAATGACTACAGATTATTAACACAAAATAATAGAGATACAGTAAAATTGGTTTTCTATTCAAGAAGGAAATAAGATGAAACTCTAAAATGCAGTGGAAAACAAGCTTGCTGGAATGGTGGAGGCTTATCTCTGAGAAGAGATGTGAAGGCTATGTTCATTCGCAAGAAGATGGTTACAATGAGGCTCTAAAGGCCTTTTTACAATAAACAAGAGTTTCAAAAACCCTAGACATCCAAAAACCTAATCTTAGGAGATGATGCACCAAAAGTCATGTGGGCCCCGTTTAGGTAAGTCAGTACATCAACTTCTTGGGGTCGTAACTTTTGCATACGATCTTCGTTTTAGGCATACAATAGGCCATTGGAAAGATCTATTTGAGGACTACAACTCTTGGCAAAAATTTCATGATGAAAATTTTCAATTGGAAGATACCCAAAAAAATGTCATTTAGGGCCTCAAAATGGCTCCGGAAGTTCAGGACTCGAAAAACTGCTAAAAATAGTAAATTACCAAAATTGCCAGAAATTTATTTTGAGCCAGCTGGAAAAGGTGGGTTGCCACCGATATCCACCTAGATCAATCCTCCCTCCTTAGGTGGCCACCGATTTCTACTGAATTTGGCCCCGGGTGAGCCACTTGCCTTGGTGCAAGAGCTGCTCTGCTTTGACGACTAGATAAATCTGGATCATTTGTTGTCGAGTGCTCTTGATATGTGTGTCCACAATCTGATCATTGGATGCTTGTTGTATGTAGTCGGGGTTGATTTATGTTGGTTTCAGTTGTTCTTCTACATCTGAGGTGTCCAATAATGGTGGGAAATAAGGCCGAAGGAGGTCCACGTTGAACACTAGGTGCAGCCCAAGGAAAGGAGGAATGTTGAGCTCAAACGCATTATCCCCCACAAACTTGGTGATGGTGTGCGACCCATAACAGAGTGGGCAAATATTTTGATGGTGTCTTGTAAGGCGTTCTTTCTACAAGTGCAACCAAACTTTGTCGCCCACCTGAAACTTATGTGGCACTCGATGTTGATCATGGCATTGCTTGTACTTGTCATTGGACTTCTGTAGGATATTCTGAACATGTTGGCAGATGTGTTGGATCTGCTCAATGAACCAGGTGTCTTTGTCAGCTTCAATTGTAGTAGGAGATGAGTCGGTCGAGGTTACCACATGGGGAAGTGCAACATCTATGGGACCCAATGGTTGGAATCCCAACCCCACCTGACAGGGGTTATGGCCGGTTGAGCTATGCAGGGATCGGTTGTAGCTATGCTGGACATAAGGAAGACTCTCATCCCATGTTTGAGGGTTCTTGGAATTATACATGAACAAGATATGCACGATCATTCAATTTATGACCTCGGTTTGGCCATCTGTCTAGGGGTGGAAGGCCGTGGATTTAGTGAGCTTGGTGTCTAGCAGTGACCAGAGGCTTGACCAAAATGTGCTGAGAAATCAACTGTCCTAATCTGAGACAATGGTTTGTGGGATTCCAAAATGTACCCAGACTCGTTCAAAGAAGAGCTTGGCAGTGGCTTTTGTTTTGATGCTCTTCTTGCAGGCAACCAGAATCGCCATCTTAGAAAAGCGATCAACAACCAAAAAAACACAGTCATTTCCCTGCTTGGTGGATGGGAGGCCCAACATGTAGTCCATTGAGATGGATTTCCATGGCCTATCAGGAGTAGGAAGAGGGGTGTATAGGCCCTGTTTCTTAGTGGTTGGTTTGGAAATAGCGCAGGCAGTGCAGAACCTGATATTCTTGTTGACCTCCTGTCGAAGTTTCGGCCAGTAGAAATGTTTTTGTAGAATCACCACTGTCTTTTCAAAGCTGAAGTGTCATGCCACCCGACTGTAGTGGGATTCCTAGATCAGCTTCACTTGCTTACTTTATGGAATGCAAATATGGCCCAGACGACACAACAACCCATCCTAAAGATGGAAATTATCAACAACTTCATTTGCACCCAACATTTGGTAGGTGGTGGCAAAGTCTGGGTCTATTTCATAGAGTTGGGGCCATCCAGAGGTCTCATGGTCGTAAGAGTCTAGCACGGTGGTGAGTGTCATGACTGGTGGTCTACTGAGGCAATCAACGACGTGGTTTGTGCTTCCTATCTTATACTATATGTTGAGGTGGAATTGTTGTACGTATGTGGAACACTTTTGATGGCGGTCATTCTGTAATTTTCCTTGTGTCTGCATGAACTGCAGTGGCTTATGATCAGTGTGGATGATTGTATCCTTCCCAAGAATGTAATGTCTCCACTGGTTGCAGGCTTGCACAATGGAGAACATTTATTTGTCGTAAGTAGGGTACTTACGGACAACATCTGATAGTGTCTCACTATGATAGGCCATGGGGTGGTCGTGCTGAGTGAGAACGATGCCCACAGCATAGTCTGAAGCATATGTCTTGATCTCAAAGGGTTGTTTTAGGTTTGGTAGTGAAAGTAATGGGGCTGAGCACAAGCGCTACTTCAAATCATCGAACTCTTGTTGTTGGGACCGTCCCCACACAAATTTTGTCTTACCACCACCCCTAGTTATTTGGCTGAGGGCCCATGCAATATGGGAGAATACCAGCACGAACCTACGATAGAAATTGGCAAGGCCCAAGAAGCTCTGAAGCTCAATGAATGTGGTTGGGGCTGGCCAGTCATGGATGACTTGCATCTTGGCTGGATCCACACGTACGCCATGTTGATCAATAATATAGCCCAGTTAATGGACCCTGTCCATGTCAAAGGAGCATTTTTCCAAGTTGGGGTATAGCTTGTGATGTTGTAGGGTGTGCAAAACCTATTGAATATGTTGCAAGTGTTCTACCCAAGACTAGTTGTAAATGAAAATGTCATCCAAATACACCACTACAAAAGCATTGGTGAATGGTCGCAGGATATCATCCATCATCCTCATGAAAGTAGTTGGAGCATTTGTCAAACCAAAGGGCATGACCAACCATTCAAAAAGGCCTTCCTTTGACTTGAAGGTAGTATTCCATACATCTGTCTGTTCTATCAGGACCTGGTGGTAGCCAGACTTCAGATCAATATTACTGAAGTATTTGGCCCCCGTGAGTTGATCAAGGAGGTCGTCAATTCAGGGAATTGGGTATCGGTTTCTTACTGTGATTTTATTAAGGGCTCGGTAATCAATGCAGAGTCGCCAAGTTACATCTTTCTTTTGTACCAGCATGATTGGGCTCCTGTAAGGTGATGAGTTGGGAAGGATGTGCCCCTTGTGGAGAATTTCTTGGATCTGTTGCTTGATCTCCTCATTCTCTAACATAGAGTGGTGATATACTGGCCCATTAGGCAGTGGTGCGTCGGGGGTCAGATTGATGGGGTGCTTGACCTGGCAGTGCAGAGGTACCTCGGTAGGTGAGGAGAAGATATCCAAGTATTCTTCAACAACATTATTTGCTTGCTTCTGCTATGTGGAGAGGTCAGTCGCAGAGACCTTGAATGTGGCTGTGATCTTTCGCTCATTCCGAGAGAGAATCACGAAGAAGACAAACTTCCCTGTCTGAGAGATGACCTTCCTGCATTGCTTGGCAGAGATTAAGGAAATAACACTAGGTGGGACTATCTTAGGTATCCTGTACAATTTCATGTTCAAATTAATAATAACACTACGAGGCCTAGACTCATATACAACATGATGTTTCCATAAATAAGGTTGGCCCAAAAGAGCATCAAAAAATTCGAGAGGAGCAACATCACACAATACCTTGTCTTTGAAGGGCTTGATGTCATACGACAGTCGACATTGTTGGGTGATGCAGAGATCGCTTCCTTGGTGGAGCCATCCAATGGTGTAGGGTTGTGGGTGTGGCATTTTCAGCAGGGCCAACCACTTGACAACCTATAATAATATGAGGTTCTTCTAGATACCACTATCAACGATGAAGTGCAGTGGGGTGCATTTTACCCACATATGTGAATGGAAGAGACACTCTCCTTCTTCTGGCCCGTCTGGTTCATCAGGTTGGAGCTTGGTGGTAGAAACGGTGGCATTGGGTTCTACGTCAATGATCTGTCTTCCCTTTTCTAGTTTTAACTCAGAGTCAGAACCCACATTTGATTCCAGAATTTCACTTCGGCCACCAATGACTGCTTTGAGCGGAAGTCAACAGTGTTATGCTAAGGGATCTTATGGAAGTCGCACCACTTCTCAGTTTCTTTCTTTGTCTTTCTGGTGTCCTTCTTTGCTTGCATCTTAGACTAGTTGTCCTAATATTGTCCATCTTTTCTCTATCCTTTGTTCTGTGGGTTGGGGCCACCCTTTCCTGGATTTTTCTATGAGGGGTTCCTGGGTCCAAATTTCCACGTCTTTTGTTTGAGCTTCTGCTTGATTTTGACGACATATCGGTAGGCCGCGCCAGAGGATGAGATGTCTAGAAATTCCATTTCGGTCTGGATGTATCTATGCATAGAACCACGATACTTGAGCATTAGATGTCACTCTGAATCTTTGATACCTAACTTGGTGTGCAAGGTATGGAAGATATGTGTGAACTCTGGCACTACTTGGTCTCTTTCTTGCCGCAGTGTGGTCCATTTGGTATAAAGTCATCATAACTTCCAACAGGGTAGTATTGTTCCTTATTATCATCCCTGAAGAATTCCCAGGTGGTCGTGACTGTAAATAAAGAGGGTTCCTTTGTTTCCTTTTGCTCACAGAAATTTTCCCACCAATATTTGACATGGGGAACGACTTTGAGGAGCGCAAAAGTAATGTTTTCTCTATTTGAAAAATTATGGATAGAAAAATACCCTTCTAGTAGATTCAACCACCTGTCTACACCATCTGTGTCTATATGACCTTCAAATACAGGAATATCGAAGTTTATTTGTACCTTGAAGGGGGCGGCGCCTCCGCTTGAAGAAGTTGCGTCGCCTGTTGGTAGTCGCCGAAGGATTTGCGTGAAAATATCCATCATCTCGTTCCTCTGGTGCATGAGGGCTTCCTCAAGAAACATTTTGAAATTATCTCTTGTCCTAACATCTTTCTTTTCTCCTGCCATGAGAGGCCGCTTGGGCCTGCGAGAGCTTTGGTCCTCAAGAGAAACAAGCTCGAGACCCAATTCTTTGTACTCTGACCTCATTGGGGACATGCATTAAGATGACAAGGAGAAAATCGCTCTGATACCACTAATCTGGATTTTATGAGCAGAACGAAATGACTACAGATTATTAATATATGCTTAACACAGAATAACAAAGATACCGTAAAATTGGTTTTCTATTCAATAAGGAAATAAGCTGAAACTCTAAATTTAGCGGAAAACAAGCTTGTTGGAATGGTGGTGGATTATCTTTGAGAAGAGATGTGACAACTGCGCTCATTCGCAAGAAGATGATTACAATGAGGATATGAAAGACATTTTACAATAAACAAGATTGTTAAAAACCCTAGACATCCAAAAACCTAACCCTAGGAGATGAAGCACCAAAAGTCATGTGGGCCCTGTTAGCACTTGGTAAATTTCCCAGAGGTTGACAAAAGAAGAAATCTACAAAGGTAACTTTATCCAACCACTTTTGAAGCTAGGATCTAGCCCTTCCAACTTCAGAGAGGGATCTCTCTATATGATTTAGCTATGTTTCCAATTTTAAATATTAGGCTAGGTAAAGAAATAGGTCGGTTTTGTTGTTAAAATGTTTTTCGAATTGGTTGAGACAGTCTACACATCCATTGGGCTATGGGGTCTGCATTTTAATAAAATGTGAGATCAGAACCAGAAACATAAAGGAAAACTTTCCACAGGGAGGGATAATATAATCACTGGATCTTTTAATAGCATAAATGATGGACAGCGGAAAAGATGAGAAAGATAATTTCAACAAAGAAGCAATTAAGAATTTCTTTATTGAAAACACCAGAAGATAAACACTTAAATCTTTCGAGTCAGAAACAGGGTATACGAAGATAAATCCTGCAACATTCGTTACTCTTAAAGATTAGAATTAGAAAACAAGATGATCACGAAGCAAGAATAACATTCAACTTAGAAGGAAAACATCACCAGTGAATACACGCAAGAATCCTGTAAAAGTGCCTCCTTTTATTAATGGAAGATCTCTTCAAAAATGTTACAGTCTGATAGAGTCAGGGTGTGAAGATCAACAACCCTCAATACTTCGAAAGGTGAAGTATTTATAACTCATATTACAAATGTTCCTGTCATAAATGATCAGGATGTGCCAATTCTATTTTTAGCCTAACAAATTTAACAAATCTCCTAAATCTAGGAACTGCCTGATGACTTGGCGTAACTGCACGCTGATTTCTGGGTAGACCGTTGATGAAGCCTTTGGCATGAAATCATATGAATGGATAGGTGACTGGAACTGGATATCTTATCTGCTAATCGAGCAGATCACAGAGTTCCTCCCATCTAAGATGACTGGGCACATTGACCTTGAGCAGTCTTCGATTCACTTCGTCCATTTTTGTATACTTGGCGAATGTAGGCTTGGTGAGGAATATGTATCGAATCTTGTGCTGGATACTAGTGTCCCACTGAAGGGAATCTAGGAATGATTTGCCGATGATGCTCCCTTGTATGCCAGCAAACTCTGAACTGTCCTTAGACACCTCAGCCAATCTCTTCTTGTAATCTGGGAGTGTCATCAGTTTATCATTAATAACCTTCAGACCAGGTAGACATTTCTTTTGGAGGGCTTCAATCTTATTGAAGAACCTTTGTACCCCTTGGTCCATGACCTGAACCTTTTCTTCCAGCTGAAGCATTAGACCTCTCTTGGTCAGAACCCTTTTGACCTCAAGGATGGTCTATGTTCTGTCTTCAATCTTCAGCTCTTCTAGCTCTTCCCTGGTCTTAGAGTTGAGGAACTTGATGATCTCATTTGCTTGTGTTGGCATGTCTCCCAACTCTACTCTGATCTTCTCAATGGCCTGTTTGCTCCTTTGGAGCAATTCATTCTGCTCAAACATGATCTGGATC
>JZKD02S0371693.1:126423-155538 GCA_000966675.3 Picea glauca | reverse complement strand
AAAATATTTAAGACATGTTGAACACAACGAGTTTTCAGATCTCCATGAAGAAATGTTATTGAATACACAACCCATCACCATGAAAGACACAAGAAACATTAAGCTAATCTAGGAAACACTGTCACCTAAATATGCTCCATAATCACATGTCAATTTTTAGGGGTAGATGCATCACTTGTCCTTGGATTCTATCTCAGTACTCCAACACTCTTCACATGATTTTGATGATGTTATAGGAGAAGGATTGGAGTCATATTTTGATCAATGTTTCCCTCAAACTAGCAGATATAATCTCTCCTCTCAGGATGTAGGTTATGCAAAACGTGGGTACAGGGAGACTTGCTCGGCTAATGAGGCACTTCGGTTTCAACTAATGTTTATGTGAGGTTCTCATTATCTTTCTTTGACCCGTGGAATGAATGATACCACTCATACCGAGACTCTCCCACAAGATACATTGTATGCAAATTTCATTTATGGGTCTCATCAAGTATGTCACTCATTTTCAAATTCCTTCCAACAGTTCTATGGTGGTCATGGTAGATTTTTTGATGGAATTGAAGCTTGGTTGGAGGAATCCTACGTGTCTACATTTATCATGAGTAATAACACTATACAATTTCACATGCTTAGTAGATATTTACTGGATTCAATTCTTCCTATCTTTGATCTCTCACTACTCCAATTTCTGCTATTGACTTTTGATGAACATGTAGTTGTAGGTTTGGAGTTACTTGAATGGTTACATTGGCACTATGCTTTCACATAGTCCTTTTCATCCAGTGTAGGATAGATTAGGAATAAGAGAATCTTAGTTCTTTTACTTCCTTTCTCCCTACATAGTTTATATGTTTGCTTCCATTTATGCTTGTGTAGTTTAGATTTTGGCTTGTCTTGGTTTCTTGAATAAAATCCACCATTTATTATTAGTTTAGTTTGCAGCTCAAGATGGCTTGTTTTAGTACTAGTTTCTTTTTCCATGAAAGCTTTAATCTTTTCAATTGATACCTTTCATTTTGTTGTTTAACTAAGCTCGGCTTAGCGTTGGTTTTCATTCATATTCATGAGGTAACCATGTGCAGAATTATTTAAGAAGTTCAAATGGAATATCCATTTGTTTTAGTGGTGTTCACTCTAACATTGATAGTTGAACAACTTACGATCCTGAATTGCTGAAAAAAGTATATGTTGTAGAATACTTTGCAATTTGGGGAAGGTAGAAACCTAATTGGAGGAATCCTTGATTGGAAATATTCCCAATGGATAGATTGGAGTTCCTTTGATGGTTGCATTGGAGGAATGTCACTACAGAAGCTTCTAAACTAACTGATTGATGTTGCAGTACCAAAAGTCCATTCTCTTGGTTCTCGAAACAAAGTTTGGTGAGATAAAATCTAGTTACAAATATTCTCAACAGGTATGTTTTCTTATACACTTAAAGTCCTTTATGATGAGTTGATTTCAAGAATATAAAAGGTAGATCATCGATTTGTTTCGAAGAAATTCAAAATCCTATAAAAGATTGTGATATTTGTACCTTAACTCTATAATAATTGTGTATATTGAGTATAATCATTAAAGTGTTTGTTGCTCTATGAAAATGATATTCTTGAGACTTTCGTAACATATACTCCTTTCTCGGTCTTAAAAGTTGTTTTCATTTATGGGGAAAAATAAATAGTATATTTCATTTCTAGCATGTATCTCTAGTAACAGAACATCGAGTGTGGATTTCCCTTTGACTATTTTAAGTATCCTGGAAACAATGAGAGTTAAAAAGTACATGTACACAAACACTTCAATGATGTATTTTGCACCACAAGCTCTTAAGTCTGAATTTTGAGGTCGGATACTCTGCCTATCATATTGGGTGGTGAGATAGATATATGGTTTTTAGTCCTGTGAGCTCAGGTGGATAATATTCATCTTGTTATCATCATACATGGTCCATTCTAAGGGACTTGCACAGTATTTTTCAGATCATATGGTTTCCTTCAATGACTTTGATATCTTGACTTACAATGTTTTCATGCTTGTTGAAGTTTCAAGGAATCTTTTGAATCTCTCTTGACTCGGATTTAATTTTTTTGATTTGATTATCCATCTTATTGCTCTACTCTTCAAACAACCTGATGCAATATTTTCACTTGGGTTGACCGAATGGTTTTCATTTGGTTTTTTCTTGATATGGTCTTATTTTGGTTTACTCATGAAGTTCACTAGTCTGGTAGCCTTCGTCTTGATTTTTTTGGGAGTTTTGCGTCATAATGTTTATGTTGCTTTTAGAATCATAATTTTCAATTGTTGAATGAGTATATATATCTGAGCTAGTTCATGAAACTCTCAATGAGGCTCTTCAAGGAACTGATCTACCCAATTTTTGGTAATTATGTTGATAAGGCTCATCGAGAATAATATTTGAAAAACTTATCCAAATACATGAAGAACAAATCATACAATAGACTCCACATTGTTTTTCCCAAGAAAGAGCATTATGACTCAAAAGAAATGAACTCTAACCTCCAAGACATTGATCAACAAAATGGCTCTTAAATGCACTACTTCAGAGTAGAACTGGTGTTCATCATAGATAGATTCATTTGTTTCCCGAAAGGGAACTTCCACTCAATAGACGAGTATCCAAGCTAAGTTGACTTCACCTTTCTATTGAGATCTTGGCAATAAAGAACTGGTAAGATTCGGGATTTGATTTCATGCATCCCAATAGGGATGGTTCCTCGCTTATTCCAAGTATTATCTTTTGGATTAGTGTCCCATGCCAGCCTGAATATAGACTTCAGTTCTAATTTATGTTGTAAGATTTCTGCGAATGTATTTTTTTGGGAGGAAATTATCTTAGTTAACATTGCATTTAGTCAGATGTTCTAATTGGTTAAACATTTATGTTTGAAAATGGTTAATAAAGAAATCTTCATTAATGGTTGCTATTTTTATTGATTTTATTTGACTATATGCAGATCTCAATCATGGAAGTTTGTGCTCTCCTGAAGAGATGGACATGGCTTGAGGAAGACAAATGGCTTAAGAGAATTTGACATGATCATGAAACATGTCACCTAGGAACTTTATTCACAAACTTCTTTTTGAGATTTTTCCTTTAAATTCTCTGCACATGATTATTTTGAGTCTTTTTGATGCAGGAGCATCCTCGTCATCATCAAATGAGAATGGGTGGAGGACAAATCAACACCCAACTCACATTTCAAATCAAGATCAAATCCCAAAGGAGGGCGCGTTTATTAAAGTTTTGAAAGCCTTGTAATTAAGGCCCTTTTTAATGTTTGGAGGCTAACTCCATTGGGGATAGTTTGATGAGACTGTATTGTATTAAATTCCTGGAGAGTTGTACAGATGTTGAGCAACAACTCAGATCTGATTTGTAATGGACATTTATTAAGATAAGGCCTTAGTAGATAGGTTTTTTTAATTACGATGTGATAGCATTTAAGTAGTCAGGAAGGAAGGCTCGAGAAGCCCCTTCATGTATATAATTTGTAATTTGTGCCCATTAGAAATTTGTTGTTGTTGGGTTGTACAAGAGGAGAAGAGGAGAAGATTGTAAAAACACTATGTATGCATTTTCATTTGAGTACAAGAGAAGAGGATTGTTTCAAATGACGGTTTTTTGTCTATCTTTGTGCTATTTGTTTGAATGAGGTTATGTTTACTTTGTTTTACATGCCTATGTATGTGTTCATGTTTAAGTGAATGAATATTTAGGATTTTCATAAGTTTCAATTGTTTCTCTTCCTGAAATTTTTGGTGCAAGGAGCGCACAGTGCCCGAAAGGAGTGTGTAGGCCAAGTCAAGTTCGACTCAGAAGCTGAGGGGAAATAAGGTGAAACTTTGCAAATATTTGGTGCAAGGAGTGCATAGGCCAAGTCAAGTTTGACTCAAAAGATGAGGGGAAATAAGGTGAAACTTTGCAGAGCTTTGTTGCAAGGAGTGCACAGGCCGAGAGTCATTGACAAGACTCTGAAGCTCAAGAGAGACGGCCTGAAACTTTGCAGTCGAGGAAGTACAAGGAATACACAGTTGCTCAAAGGAGAGATGAGCCTAGAAAAGACCCATGCAAGGAGTGTGTTGGGCCAACATTTAGTTTAAGTGTCGAGGAAGTCTCAAAGGAGATGAGCTCAAGGAGTGTGTGAGGAGATTTCTCATAAAAAAATCTCTAAGTTCGAAACCCTTTGAAGTTCCAGGGACACAAGGAGTGCGCCCAAGATCTACAAACCCTTGAAGGAACAAAGCTTAGAAGAGGTAGCGAGTCCAAGTACTCGAAGAAGGAGACTTAGAAGTTTTTTTTCTAAGTCTGAACCGGTTGAAAGGTTCAGAGGAGGTGTCCAAGGTTCAAATTACCTTGAGCGAACAAGCTAAGGAGGCACATCGATTGAGATCAGCTCGGGAAGATTTGGAGTCATCCAGATTTGTCAGATCTGGAGGAGTGGAAAGGAGGTTAAAAAAGGGAGTCTATTGAGACTCCACGACAAACCCTGAAGAAATTCCAACGAGAATTGAAGCTTAGCAGACGAGAATCGTTCGAAGATCTGCAAGGGAGATGAAAACCGTCAGATCTGGAGGATATGCACAACAAATAACATTGGTGGAATTCCTTCAGACTTCTCACATTTGGGAGGCTTGAACTATAGAGGAGCGCAGACTACCAAAGTCTTAGATTTCATCAGGGTTGTTCATTGGAAGGAACATGTGTCGACGGATTCAAGAGTCCGACGACCCGACACTCCAGAAAGAGGAGGCAAAGAAGTGCAACAATGAGATATCTTGAATCTTCGAAGAGAGAAGGGGATCAAAGCCATAGGTTCGAGGGACACATGGAAAGAGGTCCTTCATTTCGGAGGGTAGATCCTCCATAATTTTGGAGTTCGAGAGGAGCAGAGTGTTGGCGAGCGCAATCTCCTGGAGTCTAGAAATCCGAAAAAAAATCTGGGTCGCTTATTCTATTGAGCCCCAGGAGCCGTCGTTTTGAAAGTCGGGGGTGGTTCAGTGAATGAGCAGCTCGGGGGGAGTTGTGTAGATCTTGTGAGTTGATTTTTCCAAAGGCCAAATCTCATCTCAATCATTCATTTCAAAGGACACGCAACAACAGATTGTGGAGGTTCGAGAAGCCAGAAGTCTGGAATAAAAACAGAAGCAGAGTCCAGTCTCTCTGAACTTTCGAAGTTCGGAGTTAATCTCGACCATCGCTCATAAAGGAATACGTGGCAGAAGGTACGGAGGTCCGAAGAATCTGTACTCTAGAGCCACAAGAGTGGAAGAGCACTGGGAGCCAAGGTTGTCGAAGTGCTGAAAACTGGGATTTATCCTAGCCGTTGATCCCAATGGGGACACATAGAGGAAGGAGGAAACCTTTGGTGTTTCGCAGTTCAGGAGGAGAGAAGTGTTGGCAAGTGCATTCTCCCATAGTCTTGAACTCCGAAACGGATTTGGTTTTCTATTCTGTCAAGCACCAGGAGTCATCGATCTAGAAGACGACAGTGGTTCGACGAACGAGCAGTTCAGGAGGAGGCTATGGAGAGTTCTTTGGGGTGAAGAACCCGAAGCCCCGAAGGTTGAATCCTATCTTGACTATCTGTTCCAAGGGACGCATGTCGTCAGATCTGTAAATCTGGAGGTATAGAACTACAAAAGAATAGCAAAGTGTTTGGTGAAGATATTTCATAGAGGCCCGAAGGCGGAGTGAGCCTTGGCCGTCGATCAACGACGAGGTACATGGAAGCCGGATCTCGAATCAGTTAGTTCGGTATTTGGGAAGTGTTGAGTTTCGGTTGGAAATCGCCCAGACTCCCGGATTCTAGAGAATATCTGGGTCATTCGTCCGTTAAGGCCCATGAGCCATGGTTTTGGTTCCTTTGAGACTTCGCTAATTCGACTCTTCGGATGGTAGGGAGTGCTAAGCATCCAGGACTCTCGAAGCCTGGAATCTGTTGGCAGCCAATTCATTTTGTTTTTATTATCTTATAAGCTGCCTACACCTATGTCTTGCAAACATCAAATTTTCATTGCAATTTTCAAATAAACAACATTTTCATTTTTTGCGACATTTGCACATTTGTCTTCGTCAAGTTTTCACGACTGTAAGCGTGAAAACTTCTCCTTTCGAAGTCATATTTCGATCATTATCTGAACTGTCAATATCTCTTTTCATTATGCCTATTGAGCTTACCTTTTATTGATCATTATACAACTGGAAAGATCCTCTAATCAGTTCTCATACTTCTATTGATTGTATAACTTGGTTTTATTGAGTTTGTAAGGCATTTAGCATTTGGATTTGCACTTTATATGACTTGCCTGATCATTGATTCTATGAAAATGCATAGGGGCTATGATTAATTTATATATATATATATATATGTCTTTTGATATAATCCTTATGTTAATCTTTTCATAACTTTTGGCTTGTCGACTATATGAATATCGTTTGGCACCTTGGTTAAACTTTTCATGAGATGATACATTGGCGCATAATTGATTTTGGTTTTGATTTATAATTCGAGTGTTTAAACACTATGGCATAACGTTTGCATGCATTGGTATACACTTTTGATTTCATTAGTTGGGCACATAACTCGATGGTTGAACTACTATTATGGATTGAAAAGCTATGTAAATCGACGGTTGTACTTGGATAATGAATATTTTTCATGACAGACTCCACCACCTTTGCATGCTTGCATTTATGCCTATCCCTTTTGCTCGTTCATTTCTGTTATCTCGGGTAGCTTGGCTCCTGCGTGTGTTGATGATCCTAACCCTTGGCCTACCATGCGTCTGGCTCCATGGCACCAGTCATGCGAGTCGAGCCCAATGGCAACCAAGCCCTGTTAATGTTTGACAATGCCCACAGAGACCTGGAGGAAAATGGGTGGCTACCCTTTATACAACGATTTGAGGGTTTTAACCTTTGTGTAGCACGACAGTTTGTCATGACTTTCGATGGTTGTCGAGCCAAGGTGGGTGACATACAGTTAGAGATCGATGAACAGTTTATCAGCTCAGCTACAGGGTTACCTGCCTCGGGACAACATTGGTTTAAGAATTGTAAGGTCGAGGAAGTACCATGGACATTGTTGTTTCTATCGCGCAAAGTCACCTCTTGTGACAAAGGTATGCCCATATCTATGATCAAACCACGATGGCACGACTTATTAATGCTAGTCAAATAGTTCGTGAACTGTGAAGGTCGATACGGACTTGTGTTCCTCTACCACCTGCGTTTGCTAATGATTTTTATAGGGTATCCTCTAGACATGCCTTTCTACTTTCATCGTAGCCTGTATAAAATGTCGAAAAAGTTTAAGAGGCAGAAGGCTGACAGCATCCTATTCCACCATGGGCTTATTAAGCTCATCGTTGTTTATCATTTGATTTTGCATGGTGATAGTTGGAGGGATTTCATCGCCCGTAATGGCTTTGAGGACACAGACCTTGTACAGGTTGATAAACCTATGGTAATTGAAACCAAGGCTGAACCGCCTATACCCTTACATCTCCTACTGCCTAAACCCTCGGCCGACCTTGGTTTTGACTTATTCGACACTGTAACTAAGAGTGAAAAAGCCATTAAAAAGCCTATGAGAAAAAATCCCAAGGCAAACCTTACTGCCAATGCCAAAAGGAAAAGGAATGCCCGGCTCATTTCGAGAATGGCCAGAAACAAACCGAAACCCTCTGCCGAGTCTAACCCTATCATCCTAAGTGAGGATTCTAATTCTGATGTTGAACGTTTTCTGGCCAGCGAGTACCCCTACTCGCAGGGTTTATGTCCCGAGCCCCCTTATGATTTTGTATCGAACCTTCCCCCCTGCCTAAAGAACGACCTTGACTACCTGGGTATTAAATTGCCTCGTGAAACCCTCTTTCATTTAGCCAAACCCTCGCCTGCTCTTCCTAAACCCACACAGTCACCCTGTGACCAATGCAATTCATGGTTAGAACGATATTACGTTGATATTCCTATACTCCAATCGAAGATTCAATCACTGGAAGATCAAATTGCAGTGCTAACCAGTCAAAAGGCCAAGCTCCAAGCAACAGATAAAAAGCAAAAGACAACCGGCTCCATCCTTTTCAAAAATGTGGAATCAGCCACGGCTGTTGTAAATTCCAAATTGGCGTAATCAAGCAGCCTCGTCGCTATACAGGTATGGTTTTGACATCGTTTGTTTTGTAAATAATCTAGGTTGATATAATGATTTGAATTCAATTTTTAAATAGCTCAGTCACTCGTCCAAATGCCTCTGTCATTCGGTGATCATCCTGTACATGGTTTCGTTTTGATAAAAATAGAAGGAATTTCGATTTGATATATGATTTGCTCATAGATTTTTATTGGATTTGAATGGTTATTCGTTTGGATTTCATTTGCTAAGTTTTTCTGAGTGAATTAATGAAAGTAATGGTGTGTTTTCAATACAATTTGTTTTGTATCTACTTTGCAAGGCAAGTTTTTATGCTTAATTTAGAATACGATTTTTCCCGGATTCAATCTCGTTATCATTTGTATGCTGTGATTGGTAAATGTTTTCGGGAGGGTACTTGTTATGATATGCTATGAGTACCACTCTGTTCAATTCATTTTGGTTAGAAATACTTTGTTTTTTATAAAAACAATGATCTCATTTGACCTGTGCAAATACGCTTGAATTATGGAACAATGATTATTGTTAAACCCAGCCGATTGATTCGCTTGATCGATCGTTGTTAGTTCGATCATTTTAGGAATTGGATTCCGATTATGATTACTACTCTGTCTGGTTTTAAAATTGTAAAACGAATTGGTCAAACTCAGTTGTGATTCGTTTGATTGGAACGATCTCGTTCTGATAAAAGTCGATCAATCCTATTTGCCCAATTTGCAATAACAAATTACGAATTATGTTGCTAATCAATCGATCCTGTTACGATTTTTCTTAAATTGATTTTCGCGCCAGTTTGAATTCTCGTGTCTATGTCAACACAATGATAATGATTTGATAACGATCTTGTTTGGTTTTGATCATATCCCTTGCTGATGAGATAGCATAATGATTGTATACGATTTGTTTTGATTGTGTCAATTTCAAACGATTTCACGATGGTTGAGTTATGTTTCTGTTCATTCGATTTTGTGGTGACACAAGAAACAAAATACGCCTATCTATGTAGGCCTTCATTGATTCGGATCTTGTTTAGTTTTGAATGATATGACAAATTCGAATTAAATGATTCATTTGTTCAAATGATTATTGATGTCAATTGAATTGAAATCTTTTAAAAGATTTCCGATTAATTACAATGCTGATTCTGTACCTTATTTAGACTAGCTACAGAATCAGATGATTATGTAGCTAGTCTATAGAATTAAATTTTCTATCATTTTATTAATAAAATATCCTTCTAATTTGTTCATTTTTGGTCCTTTTCAGGTGAATTCGAATTGCAGGGGACCTGTTGGGCAGTTTAGGGGATATTTGGATGTTTTGGTTTTATTTTAATTTCCTAGTTTAGACAACTTTGTGATATCTTCCCAGATTGCATGTAAACAGTTTTATAACTTCCACAGGGAGGTTTTACCCTGTGGAAAAACTTATAAATACTTATTATTTTTGTAATAAGGATCATCCTCACTTGTGGGAGAACCAGGTTATGGAATTGTAATACAAACTGAGACAGAAGTTGATGTTTTGCTACAACTTTTGCTTTTCATAATATCAATATTTTGTTTCATGTTTATGTTTATCAATTTGTATTTGATTAGTGACTACTTTAGCTATCACAGTCTTTTGCAGAATGATATGATTGAATTAATGTGATACATGCCTGATTTCTTTCACTAATTTAAAACACAACAATTACTGGATTCAGTTTATGAATGACAGATTTCTCTTCTTCATCAATTGAATTATTTTGTATAAGTCTTTGCATACATGTTTACCTACTTGTTAAGATTTATAAATTATATGATTGTTGTGATTTTTATGTCTCGTTTGTCCTGCAAACATACTTGAAGAGCATTGCAGCTATCGTTTACGAGAAGCTTCTGGATTATTCAGTGCGAGTTTCCTTCCTCCGATCTGCTAACAAGTCATCATACACAGGACAAATCTGGAGCGTTTCCAGGTTAGCTTGTCATTTATTTGTTCAAGTATATTTATTAGTAGCTTAGTTAGATATATGTTTTAGTTTAGATTAGTAATTAGAATTATTATATTAGTAGTTTAGTTTAGTTAGTTTTCTGTTTCATTTCTGTTCATAAAAGTATAAAATCAAAAAATATATTTTGTTGTCTTAGGGCAGAATACCAACGAGTTTTTCAGGTTTTATTTAAATTTGTAAATTGTAGATTATTGTACATTTTGTGAATAAGTTATATTTCAAATAGTAGTTAGTTAGTTAATTAGTTAGAGTTAGAATAGTATTAGTTAGTAGATTGCGTATATATAGAATAGTTAGATTAGTTTATTAGTTAGTTTTAATTTAGTTTGTTTTATTTGTTTTCTTTTAGTTAGATTAGTTTTAATAGTTAGTTTAGATTAGTTTTCTTTTGTTTTCTTAGGACCATAGATCCGGTAACGGAGCCGCTAAACCCGTTAGGGTGGTTCATTCCAAACGGCTTGGGTTATTAGACAACCCCGGATCGGTTCCACTCTCTCAGTTGATGGACGATCAATTTCGCCCGTCAACAAATGGCGCTAGAAGGAGGGATTGAACTTAATTGATGGCACGAGGAAGTCGCAAGACTCCTCCACCCCCTAATCACTCACCTATAGTGACTAGAAGTTGTTCACATGATAGTATTCCCCTTCAAACAGCAACTACTTCAACCGAAGATCCACAGATCACAGTTGAGCCAACAACCCCTAATCCTACAGGTGGTGACATACAAGGGATTGTTCGCCAATATTTTATTAAAACACATAGTGCCTTAGCCTGCTTGAGGCAACCAAACCATCCATGGGGTCAACCTTTGGACTTCTCTGATATCAGAGAACAATTAGGTGACACTAACCTCACTGTGAATCCTATAGATCCAAACTTAAATCCTGCTACAGGAGGATCTGGGATACCTCCTTCACCACCTCCATCATCTCCTTCCTCTTCTGGAGGAGATTCCTCTGACGAAGGCGATTCACCTTCTCATCCTTCCACACCCACTACCCCAATGGCAAATCATAACAACCCTGCTAGACCCTGGTTGGACCAGGATGTCGTAGCCGTACCTGGAGCTCAACATCCTTTACCAAAACACCCAGAGAAATGGCTTCCCAAGTTTGATCCTGACTCAAAACAGATAGCTGAAGATCATATCAAAAAATTTATGTTAGCCATAAGACTCTGAAATGTTGAACATGAAGATGTTGTCTGTAGGTTGTTCCCTTATACCTTCAAGGGTAATGCATCCACATGGTACTTTGCCCAACAACCCCATACCATCGTGTCTTGGGAAAAGTTTGAGTCATTCTTTTTGGAAAAGTTCGGAGACGGTAAGCCTCCGAAAGTCTTAGTTATGGATCTTTCTACCTTGAAAATGAACCCAAAAGAAAAAGTTAAAGATTTTAATCAGAGATTCTTAACACTTAAAAACTGAATCCCTGCAGATTCTATGCCTGCTGAGAATCTTATAATAGCTTACTACACTAAAGCTTTGCAACAAAGCATAGCTATTTGGGTTAAACGATCTAAGAAAGCGACGTTGTTAGAGGCCTTTGAGGAGGCCAGTCAGATTGAAAAAGACATACTTAGTCTTAAATATTCATCTAGCAATGAAACTGAGACTGTTCCTACTTCCAAAAAGAATATTGAAATACTCCCTAGACCCACTCAAAGTAAAACACAACCTGAAAACTCTGATTTGGAAAACTTAACCAAAGTTGTACAAAAACTATCAAATCAAGTTTTAGACTTAAAGAGGTCGACTAAAGAAGATTCCTCGAGTAAAGGGTCCTACAAACCTCCTTTCCGAAAGCCTTTTCCTACCAACCGACCTAATCCAACCACCGAAGGCCTTAATCTAGAAAGTTTGTAATGTGCTCTTCAAACAATTCTAGAAGCCCAAGATAACTTGATGCCTCTTGATATTCCTGAGGAGGTAATTGAACCAGTGACAGTTCAAGAAGAAGAGTCTTCTCCAAACATTTTTGGACATTTCTCGGATAGCATCTTCCAAGCCAACTTCAAGACAGTTCACCCTTATAACACTAGGAGTAAGACTACAAATAAACCTTCTTCCGAAAACACTACAACTTCGCCTCCAAAGCAATCTAAATCAATTGGGCCTAAACAGAGTAATGTGAACCCTAAATTAGATTATGATGTTGTTGAAGATCTTAAAAATTTAAGGGCTAACATTTCTATTTACAAGTTATTGAAGTTTCTGTTTTTGTTACAAAATTTTTTGCAAAATATTTCAGAAAACGGCAAGAATGGTAATTCTAATGGTAACAAGGTTGTGCAAAGTAAAACTCCCCAGAAGACTTCCACTAAAAACAGTCATGATCCTCAAGATAAAGGAAGTCCTCCTGTAAGTAATGTAAATAATGTAGATAATGTAGATAAAGTAACCTTAGAAACTGCGAGTAAAAATCCACAAGCTACTACTCTTAGTACTCGCAAGAATGTACCTCCTTTCCTATTAACTTTCGAGATTTTCAATAGAAACGTGCATAATTGTATGATAGACTTAGGGGCATCATCCAATGTGATGTCTTGGTCTGTATGCCAGAAAATAAATGCTGAAGTTGAACCATCGACTTTAAAAATCGTACAACTTGATCGGACAAATGTCAATGTTATAGGTGAACTAAAGAATGTGTTTATTAGATTATCGTCTAACCCCAAGGTTCATCAGGTTATTGATATAATTGTTGTGGATATTCCGGAAGTGTATGGCATGTTTTTAAGAAGGGAATGGTCAGAGCAACTACATGGTTATTTTGCGACAGATTGGTCTCATCTATGGCTTCCAGAGAATGGCAGGCCTAATAAAATCAGAGTAAACCGTGAGCGCTACCTCAAGTTCACGGTCACTGATTTGAATGATCCTAATGAACCGTACACACCCCCTGTTGATTCACCTGAAGTACAAGGGATGGAAACCTTCTTCGGCAACTTCATGGTTGAGGTTTCACCTATCATCAATCCAGAACAGAGGTCCGAGATCGTAGCATTTATGCAGCCCACACCTTCCACACAACAATCTCATGAACCCGATGCAAATCAAATTTGGTCTCTGTATTTCGACGGGTCAAAGTCCAAAGAAGGAGTTGGAGCTGGCTGCGTTATTATCGATCCGGCAGGTAATAAAACATTGATAGCATGTAGGTTGGAATTTGAATGTACTAACAATACTGCAGAATATGAGGCTTTACTGCAAGGTCTCAGAAAATCTTTGGACATGAAAATTCAAAATTTAACCGTTTTTGGCGACTCTGAAATAGTGGTTAGACAGGTGAGAGATTCTATCCACTGTATTTCTCCGCATCTCAAAAGCTACCAATCTGAGGTATGGAACTTAATGAGTAAATTTTCTGCTTTCAATATAAATTCCATTCCTAGATTGAATAACTCTGAAGCAGATTTATTAGCTAATGTAGCTTCTAAACTTCTTCCTGCAGAAGGCTTGTCCCTAGACTCATTCTCAGTTGAGCTGTTGTTTCGACCATCCATTCCCGACAACATCACGAACTGGAGAGTATTTGACGATGATCAGCAGATTATCAACTTTCTGCACATGGAAGAAACCTTTCAAGGCGCGGTGATAGACGAGCACACGTACGACGACAATGTGCGCGATTTCACGGTAATACCTGATCCGGAAACTCCTGAAGTTCTATCGGATATGGTAAACTTGATCCCGAAATTTGTAATTAGATTGGAGAAGTTTTATGATTTTCAAGATAAATTTAAAAAGACGGTCAACTGTAAAACCAATAGTTCCTCGTTATCTTATGAAAAAGTGAACTTAGGAACTAATGAAAATCCTCAATGCATTAATCTAGGCTTGGGATGTTCTCGACAAGAAAAAGATGCATTCATTAAATTATTTAAATAATTTAAAGATATCTTTGCATGGAAGTATGATGATCTTAGGACTTTCGATCCTAATATCATACAGCATGTCATCCCAATGAAGCCCCAAACCTTACCTTTCCAACAAAAACTGAGGAAAATGCACCCCAAGCTGGAACCGACCATTCAAAAAGAATTGAATAAACTCCTAAGTGCTAAAATAATTTTTCTTGTTAGGCACACTCAATGGGTTTCTAACCTTGTCCCAGTCAGGAAGAAAAATGGGGAAATTCGACTTTGCGTCGATTTCCGCAACCTTAATAGGGCGTCTGACAAAGACAACTATCCTGTCCCGCCCATGGAACAGATCCTTCAACGGGTATCTGGTTCTGAGAGGCTATCCTTATTGGATGGTTTCTATGGATACAACCAAGTCCTGATGTCTCCACCAGACCAACTAAAAACCACCTTCCGTACTCCGTGGGGCACTTATGCTTATCACAAAATGCCTTTTGGATTGATTAATGTCGGTGCTACCTTTCAAAGAGCAATGGATATTGTTTTCCGAGGCTTAATCAATCAGTCCATCGTAGTTTACTTAGATGATGTGACTGTGTTTTCTAAAAACAAAAACGATCATCTAGCTCACTTACGAGCCATCTTACTGCGATGTCGTAAATACGGCATCTCCTTGAACCCCAAAAAGTCCATCTTTGCAGTAGAGCAGGGTAAACTCCTAGGATTCATTGTGTCTAGTGAAGGGATGATTATTGACCCCGAGAGGACTCAAGTCATCGCAAAACTTCCCCCTCCTACATCCAAAAAATCCATGCAGTCTTTCTTAGGCCAAATTAACTTAGTGAGAAGATTTGTCCCCAGTTTCTCTGAAATGGTCAGGCCTTTACAGAACTTGATTAAGAAAGACACCCAATATCACTGGGGATCCCTAGAAAATCAAGCCTTTAACGCGATAAATAAGTCCATAATAGACGCTCTGTCTCTCATGAGCCCATATTTTTCTCAAGACTTTACACTCTACACTTTTGCTTCTGATCGTTCCTATGCCGTCGTCCTAACCCAAAAGAATGACCAGAACAACGAAGTCCCCATCACCTTTATGAGCTCCTCTTTCAAAGGCACTGAACTTAACTACCCAATGGTTGATCGACAAGCCTACGCTGTGTTCAAAGCAGTTAAACACTTCCGGTCCTATCTTTTGAAGTCAAGGACGAAAGTCATTGTCCCTTACCCAGCTGTGAGGAACCTGTTAGTGCAGAAGGAACTAGGAGAAAAGAGAGCCAACTGGGTCACTTCATTACAGGAGTATGACTTGGAAATCACCCCAGCTCAGATAGTGAGAGGCCAAGGGTTATGTAAGTTGGTTGCTGATTCGAAATTAGGACAGCGAGAAGAGAGTGATACGTCAAACCTAGGACAAAGCGAACAAAGTCTAATCTGTTGTGCACAGAACCTTGTTAGTCCTTGGTACGATGATATAAGGTTCTGTCTTGAACATGGATCAGCCCCCCATCATCTTGACCCCGCCAAGAGAAGAGCGTTGAGATTAAAGTCTTCCTCCTTTCATCTGGTTAATGGTATCCCGTTTCGTCAAAGTTTTGACGGCGTACTGATGCGTTGTCTTGAAAAAGACGAAGCAGAGAAGGTCTTGCTAGAGTTGCATGCAAGAGAAGCTGGTGGTCACTTCGGTGGTGACACCACTGCTCATAAGGTTTTACGAGCCAGTTATTACTGGCCCACACTTTTTAGATACGTCCATGCCTTGTGTCGTAAATGTATCATCTGTCAGAAAGCATCAGGGCGATTGCAAAAATCAGCCTTTCCTTTGCAACCCGTTACGGTAGATTCTCCTTTTCAGCAATGGGGCCTTGATATCATAGGTCCTATCAACCCTATGTCCTTGTAACAACATAAGTTTATTGTGACAGCCACGGATTATTTTACTCGATGGTTTGAAGCTGCTGCGCTAAGAACTGTCAACACCAGTCAAGTTATTGCCTTTCTAAATTCGAACATCATCACTCGCTTCGGTATCCCTAACTGTTTGGTCTTCGATAATGCTTCTTACTTTTCCTCTCTTGAGATGAGAGAGTTCGCTTTGGAAAAGGGGATTAAGTTGAAGTATTCTGCTAGTTATTACCCCCAAGGAAATGGATTAGCAGAATCAACAAACAAGAACTTGATCAAAATAATCAAGAGAACGGTGGTTTAAAATCACAAGAATTGGCACAATGCGCTACTAAATGCACTGTGGGATGATAGGGTTACGCCAAAAGCTACTATAGGTAACTCCCCCTTTTTTCTCGTTTATGGCAGAGAAGCAATTCTGCCACCTCACATTCTTCTTCCTTCGCTTCAGTTGTCATAGAAAGTTCAAGAAGAAGATTGTCCCCCTCTAGAAAACCGTATTAACGCTTTGATGAAGATGGAAGAAGTAAGAGCCCAAGCTAAGCATAAATTAGATCAACATCAACAATTGGTTAAAAGCTGGTTCAATTCTAATTCTGCTTCTGATAGGAATTTTGAGGTAGGTGATCTCGTCCTGAAATGGGACAAACCACACGAGGGAAAGGGAGAACACACTAAATTTCAAAACTTATGGCTTGGACCATTTTTAATTGTTGAAAAGTTGGGTCCTAGTTATTTTCGATTGCAGAATCTTGAAGGGCAGCTTGACACCTATTCGGTGAATGGCCAAGCCCTGAAAAGATACTTTGCTTGATGACAACCTTTGTATTTTATGTACATATTTTTCTTTGGTTTGTTTTTTCTTTTGCTTTCTGTTTTTTATTTTGATTTGAATTTATTAGTTTCTGCTTGCTTTGAGATACACGTACCTGTACACTGAGCTTTTCAGACAAAGATGAAAGAAATTTCCTACGCTGAAATAAATTCTGAAAAATCTGTACAAACATCAATGATATATTTCTGAAATTTATATCTGTGTTGGAAAAATCTTTGTTTGAAAGAAGTTTACTGATTTCGATCTCTAAGTAAAGTTCGTCATGATCATCTATTATCTTTTTTACGCTGTCCCTTTTCCGTAAAGGAATGACTCAGGAGATGTCTCCCTGTCTTAGGAAGTTGTTTTGTAAATAAAACATTTCTGGATCTAAATAAAGGACAATCCTAAAAAGAATTCTGATGAGGTCTGAAAAAATTATGTTAAAATGTCAAGGTTTTCAGTGTCACCCCGCTCAAATATATATCTATAAAAACAAAATAAAATAAATTATGAATAAGAGCTGTGGGAAGTGCTTGTAAACCCGCCGGGATACTGAACATATCTGCTGGCAGCGGGTAAATGCATGCATGGCGCCAAGACAACTTCGTCGGGGTACTGAACAGGCCTGTTGGCAGCGAAGCAATGTCGGGTATATGAAAATTTGCAAAAAATAAACCTCTTTAATGTCTTTTATTATGATCCAGAACTTCTTGGCAGGATACAGATGTCAGAGTGGGTTAAATGGCAACCCTGTCGAGGCTATGGACGCCTGTTGGCAGCAGTGGCTATGCCAACAGTATTGGAGATTTTATCTTTAATATCGTGACTTGCTGATCTTAAGACTGTTATTAGTTTTCATCTTTTGAAACACTGCTGGAAAATATGGTTAATGATGATGTTAGTACGATTTTTTGGTTGTTAATTTTGAATTGGAATTATCTTTGCTGTCCTAATCTGAATTTGTTTATTTTGACAGAGATAACTGCTTCTACCAGTGTGTCGCCATTGTTGGCAGCCAATTCATTTTGTTTTTATTATCTTATAAGCTGCCTACACCTATGTCTTGCAAACATCAAATTTTCGTTGCAATTTTCAAATAAACGACATTTTCATTTTTTGCGACATTTGCACATTTGTCTTCGTCAAGTTTTCACGACTGTAAGCGTGAAAACTTCTCCTTTCGAAGTCATATTTCGATCATTATCTGAACTGTCAATATCTCTTGTCATTATGCCTATTGCGCTTACCTTTTATTGATCATTATACAACTGGAAAGATCCTCTAATCGGTTCTCATACTTCAATTGATTGTATAACTTGGTTTTATTGAGTTTGTAAGGCATTTAGCATTTGGATTTGCACTTTATATGACTTGCCTGATCATTGATTCTATGAAAATGCATAGGGGCTATGATTAATTTTTTTATATATATATGTATTTTGATATAATCCTTATGTTAATATTTTCATAACTTTTGGCTTGTCGACTATATGAATATCGTTTGGCACCTTGGTTAAACTTTTCATGAGCTGATACATTGGCGCATAATTGCTTTTGGTTTTGATTTATAATTCGGGTGTTTAAACACTATGGCATAACGTTTGCACGCATTGGTATACACTTTTGATTTCATTAGTTGGGCACATGACTCGATGGTTGAACTACTATTATGGATTGAACAGCTATGTAAAGCGGCAGTTGTACTTGGATAATGAATATTTTGCATGACAGACTCCACCACCTTTGCATGCTTGCATTTATACCTATCCCTTTTGCTCATTCATTTATGTTAGCTCGGGTAGCTTGGCTCCTGCGTGTGTTGATGATCCTAACCCTTCGCCTACCATGCATCCGGCTCCATGGCACCAGTCGTGCGAGTCGAGCCCAATGGCAACCAAGCCTTGTTAATGTTTGACAATGCCCGCAGAGACCTGGAGGAAAATGGGTGGCTACCCTTTATACAACAATTTGAGGGTTTTAACCTTTGTGTAGCACGACAGTTTGCTGTGACTTTCGATGGCTGTCGAGCCAAGGTGGGCGACATACAGTTAGAGATCGATGAACAATTTATCCACTCAGCTACAGGGTTACCTGCCTCGGGACAGCATTGGTTTAAGAATTGTAAGGTCGAGGAAGTACCATGGACATTGTTGTTTCTATCGTGCAAAGTCACCTCTTGTGAAAGAGGTATGCCCATATCTATGATCAAACCACGATGGCATGACTTATTAATGCTAGTCAAGCAGTTAGTGACCTGTGAAGGTCGATATGGACTTGTGTTCCTCTACCACCTGCGTTTGCTAATGATTTTTATAGGGTATCCTCTAAACATGCCTTTCTACTTTCATCGTAGCCTATATAAAATGTCGAAAAAGTTTAAGAGGCAGAAGGCTGACAACAGCCTGTTCCACCATGGGCTTATTAAGCTCATCGTTGTTTATCATTTGAGTTTGCATGGTGATAGTTGGAGGGCTTTCATCACCCGTAATGGATTTGAGGACACAGACCTTGTACAGGTTGATAAACCTGTGGTAATTGAAACCAAGGCTGAACCGCCTGTACCCTTACATCTCCTACTGCCTAAACCCTCAGTCGACCCTGGTTTTGACTTATCCGACACTGTAACTAAGAGTGCAAAAGCCATTAAAAAGCCTATGAGAAAAAATACCAAGGCAAACCTTACTACCAATGCCAAAGGGAAAAGGAATGCCCGGCTCGTTTCGAGAATGGCCAGAAACAAACCGAAACCCTCTGCCGAGTCCAACCCTATCATCCTAAGTGAGGATTCTGATTCTGATGTTGAACGTTTTCTGGCTAGCGAGTACCCCTACTCACAGGGTTTATGTCCTGAGCCCCCTTATGATTTTGTATCAAACCTTCCCCCCTGCCTAAAGAACGACCCTGACTACCCGGGTATTAAATTTCCTCGTGAAACCCTCGGTCATTTAGCCAAACCCTCGCCCGCTCTTCCTAAACCCACATAGTCACCCTGTGACCAATGCAATTCATGGTTAGAACGATATTACATTGATATTCCTATACTCCAATCGAAGATTCAATCACTGGAAGATCAAATTGCAGTGCTAACCAGTCAAAAGGCCAAGCTCCAAGCAATAGATAAAAAACAAAAGACAACCGTCTCCATCCTTTTCAAAAACGTGGAATCAGCCACAGCTGTTGTAAATTCCAAATTGGCGTAATCAAGCACCCTTGTCGCTATACAGGTATGGTTTTGACATTGTTTGTTTTGTAAATAATCTAGGTTGATATAATGATTTGAATTCAGTTTTTAAATAGCTCAGTCACTCGTCCAAATGCCTCTGTCATTCGGTGATCATCCTGTACATGGTTTCATTTTGATAAAAATAGAAGAAATTTCGATTTGATATATGATTTGCTCATAGATTTTTATTGGATTTGAATGGTTATTCGTTTGGATTTCATTTGCTAAGTTTGTATGAGTGAATTAATGGTGTGTTTTCAATACAATTCGTTTTGTATCTACTCCGCATGACAAGTTTTTATGCTTAATTTAGAATACGATTTTGCCCGGATTCAATCTTGTTATCATTTGTATGTTGTGATTGGTAAATGTTTTCGGGAGGGTACTTGTTATGATATGCTATGAGTACCACTCTGTTCAATTCATTTTGGTTAGAAATACTCAGTTTTTTCTAAAAACAATGATCTCATTTGACCTGTGAAAATACGCTCGAATTATGGAACAATGATTATTGTTAAACCCAGCCGATTGATTCGCTTGATCGATCGTTGTTAGTTCGATCATTTTAGGAATTGGATTCTGATTATGATTACTACTCTATCTGGTTTTAAAATTGTAAAACGAATTGGTCAAACTCAGTTGTGATTCGTTTGATTGGAACAATCTCGTTCTAATCAAAGTCGATCAATCCTATTTGCCCAATTTGCAATAACAAATTACGAATTATGTTGCTAATCAATCGATCCTGTTACGATTTTGTTTAAATTGATTTTCGCGCCATTTTGAATTCTCGTGGCTATGTCAACACAGTGATAATGAATTGATAACGATCTTGTTTGGTTTTGATCATATCCCTTGCTGATGAGATAGCATAACGATTGTATACGATTTGTTTTGATTGTGTCGATTTCAAACGATTTCACGATGGTTGAATTATGTTTCTGTTCATTCGATTTTGTGGTGACACAAGAAACAGAATACGCCTATCTCTGTAGGCATTCATTGATTCAGATCTTGTTTAGTTTTGAATGATATGACAAATTCGAATTAAATGATTCATTTTTCAAATGATTATTGATGTCAATTAAATTGAAATCTTTTAAAAGATTTTCGATTAATTACAATGCTGATTATGTACCTTATTTAGACTAGCTACAGAATCAGATGATTCTGTAGCTAGTCTATAGAATTAAATTTTCTATCATTTTATTAATAAAAGATCCTTCTAATTTGTTCATTTTTGGTCCTTTTCAGGTGAATTCGAATTGCAGGGGACCTGTTGGGCAGTTTAGGGGATATTTGGATGTTTTAGTTTTATTTTAATTTCCTAGTTTAGACAACTTTGGGATATCTTCCCAGATTGCATGTAAACCGTTTTATAACTTCCACAGGGAGGTTTTACCTTGTGGAAAAACTTATAAATACTTATTATTTTTGTAATAAGGATCATCCTCACTTGTGGGAGAACCAGGTTATGGAATTCTAATACAAACTGAGACAGAAGTTGATGTTCTCCTGCAGCTTTCGCTTTTCATAATATCAATCTTTTGTTTCATGTTTATGTTTATCAATTTGTATTTGATTAGTGACTATTTTAGCTATCACAGTCTTTTGCAAAATGATATGATTGAATTAATGTGATACATGCATGATTTATTTCACTAATTTAAAACACAACAATTACTGGATTCAGTTTATGAATGCCAGATTTCTCTTCTTCATCAATTGAATTATTTTGTATAAGTCTTTGCATACAGGTTTACCTAATTGTTAAGATTTATAAATTATATGATTGCTGTGATTTTTATGTCTTGTTTGTCCTGCAAACATACTTGAAGAGCATTGCAGCTATCGTTTACGAGAAGCTTCTAGATTATTCGGTGCGAGTTTCCTTCCTCCGATCTGCTAACAAGTCATCATACACAGGACAAATCTGGAGCGTTTCCAAGTCATCTTGTCATTTATTTGTTCAAGTATATTTATTAGTAGCTTAGTTAGATATATGTTTTAGTTTAGATTAGTAATTAGAATTAGTATATTAGTAGTTTAGTTTAGTTAGTTTTTTGTTTCATTTCTGTTCATAAAAGTATAAAATCAAAAAATATCTTTTGTTGTCTTAGGGCAGAATACCAACGAGTTTTTCAGGTTTTATTTAAATCTGTAAATTGTAGATTATTGTACATTTTTTGAATAAGTTATATTTCAAATAGTAGTTAGTTAGTTAATTAGTTAGAGTTAGAATAGTATTAGTTAGTAGATTGCGTATATATAGAATAGTTAGATTAGTTTCTTAGTTAGTTTTAGTTAGTTTTAATTTTGTTTGTTTTATTTGTTTTCTTTTAGTTAGATTAGGTTTAATAGTTAGTTTAGATTAGTTTTCTTTTGTTTTCTTAGGACCTTAGATCAGCTAATGGAGCCGCTAAACCCGTCAGGGTGGTTCATTCCAAACGGCTTGGGTTATTAGACAACCCCGGACCAGTTCCACTCTCTCAGTTGACGGACGGGCAATTTCGCCCGTCAACAGAATCCTGGAGCTAATCACAGTCGTTGACTGACAAGGGGTTTTGGGCCGTTGATCTCTATGTGTGTATGATTCATCGGTCTAACACTTCGGAGGAACGACAAAGTAAATACTTAACAACTCCCGAAGCCTGAAACGGTGGAGTGTTTTGTCAGTCATCAATCTGATAAGAGAACGAGAGTCGTTTGATCTCCTTCGGAGTTTGACTCTCTGGAGAATTGTGGGTTGGAGCAGGCAAACCCGCTGAAGCATGAGTCTCCGAAATCAATCTTCATCGTTGGTGAATCCCGAGGCTGTGAGCCGTCGATCTGTGTTAGAGGTTCGACACCCCATCACTTCGGTGTTGGAGAGGTTTGAGGTTCCGTTTCAAGGGAACTCTCGAAGCGTGATATCTCCATAGTCCAGAATTAGCGTTTGTTGGTTAGTGCATGGTCACAACGTAGGTTCATATGATGGTTTTGGCCAAAACAAAAGGGGTTAGGGCCCTAAATTTATTTTAAAGGCAAAGGGGGAGTTTGGCCCACGATTTTTTATCCTGAAGTCCCCTGGAGGACTTCTCTAGTGTGCCAGGATCCTCGCGACTGTGATTTTAATGCAAGGAAAGAAATAAAAGGACATGTGTAATATTTTTGGGGTCTCAGCAGAGGCCCGAGAGATGATCCAACTCCAATTTTGATCGATCCTAGACCGAGAGGTTGTGTGGGCCACAAGTGAGGGTGGGGGTTTGGATCACTTTTCTAAAAAAAATTGGGTTTGAATCAATCTTATGCCTTGAATTGTTTGTCCATGTAGGTAGAACTGTGTGATTGATATCATACCCTTGATTTGAACTGGTAAGGTGATGATCATGCCATGTTGCAGAATAAGTTGTAGAGTTAGGAGACATAGAGAGTGAGTGAATATCTCACAAGGTCGAAGAAAAACATATGATGGGTAAAAATGGAAACTCTTGTCATCCCTTTCTCCCTGAAGCACAAGGTTTCAAAGATGATATGATTATTTTTAGAAAATAATGATGAGAGATGAAATTCTCAACCAACTCTAGCATCAAATCCCATTTAAATGAAATGATAGGCTTTCACAAGGATTAGTATTTTCAAGAGGCTGCAAACTACTTGATGTGTTAGGATGCATAAACATTCTGAAAGATGTTGGAAACACTGACATTCTTGGTATCTTTTTCCCTATATCATTTCTTGCTAACTACTTATCTTTAATCATCATTTTCATTTTTTCAATTATAGCAGGTTTTGGGATGATTTTTTCTTCTATTTCTGAATACAAATTCTCTCTTTCATTCATCATCATATTTTCGCCTAAGGGAAGTTCACTCTCTGACCTATGTTTGTATTACAATTCTTGATTATATTTGATGACATACAAACATATCACCTTTGTTTGTCTCATACAGGAAACACCTTTGCACTGGAAACATGCTCGAATTAGCTTGCATCTCTTTCCTAGCTCATGAGATGAACTAGGGGTCTCTGTCCAAGGATAGTTTAGAATTATTTTTGGAATATTGTGACAACAATTAGACCATGACTTTGCAGAGTGGTTAATCAACAATCATTCCTACATGTTAGTTGGTGATAAGATCCTATGTAATGGGGAAACCATCCACATATTAAGTAGATACTCGCATGAAAGGTGAAGTGTCAAAGTCTAAATGGATGAAAATCAAAAGGGATAACCTTATTTAGCCATGTGCAATAAATATACAAAGTAAATCTCAATAGTTGGAAGTCATCCCCTATAGGGATAAGATAAGGCCACCACTTTCCCCATCCATCAGATGTTAAGCATGCACTAAATAAATCGGGAATAAATGAGAAAGAAAGCTTGACCATACTAGGGGACATGTAGATATCTTTGTTGGGGCTATGGACGCTCATTGGCAACGAAAAAAGGTTTGTGATGTCATGGTGACTCCATCAGGGCTATGGACACTCACGGACAGTGGAGCAACATATGAGAGATAATATATATGCACCTGGTGAAAATATTTTTATATCCCAAACATAAATCAACCCCATGACAGAGATACCAACATGAATTGTCGATGCAGTTTAAGGAAATAAATATCACCATCATTCATCCTCTATTTACAACAGACAAGTTCTACTAACCAGTATGCAAGCATCAATGGTGAGCCCACCACAATGGAATCTTTTAGGTAATTTTTTCACATTAACTATAAAATTTATGATCTTAAAAGTAATTATATGACCCTCTACATTTTTTTGCTCATAAGTTATGGAAGACTAGCATATATTTTGGCTTCGCCTAGTGTGTCGTCATTTCTTGTTCTAGCACAACACCCTCCATAATTTGTTCTTTCACCTTTTCTATAAGAGAATAAATTTCCCCCCCCCACTAAAATTTTCTACTGGAAAGCCTCCTAGACTCTGTCATGCAAATCGAAAATACCAAGTCTCTCTTCTCACTCTCCATACCTTACCATTTCATCGATTTTAAAGACAACTTTGGCCCACCAATACACTGTATATTGGAAAGCTTCCTCTTTACTTCTCTAATACAGTATGTATCAACGAGAATCCTTCTTCCTATGTCGATACAACCCATATCGGTGACTTGGGGTTTTCTTCACCGATATGCTTTCTCGAACTTTCACTTAAAGTTTTTCTAACTTCTAACCCATTGATTCTGGATATAATATCGGTGGGTTAATATTTTTCCTCGTCAATACATCCAGTATCGCCGAGTTAGTGATTTATTCACCGACACATTGGCAGCCATCCTCTTTACCACAAATACGCAGGAAGGGCCAACACTTTAGACATTTTTTTTTCACTTTCTAGTGCATCGACATTGATCATTGTATGGGCACCGATGCACCGACACCCATCATTCCTTGAATGTCGATACATTGGTTCTTCATCCGCTTTCGACCAACGATATAAATTGGCATAGATCTCCCCATCCTCACCAATACATGGTATCGACAAGGTTCATCTCATCTTCACCGATACTTCATGTATCAACAAGCTTCCTTTCTTTCCCTTTGATGCACAATGTTTGTTGGCAAGTTTCCCTCTTATGTCGTCAATGTGCCAATAGAAAGATGTCAACCCCTCATTGACACTAAGCGTATTGACAATGATATTATTTCTCTTTCCGATATAGATTGTATCAACAAGACATGCTTTCATCTTGAGGCCTCTCATATTCTCCTCCAACTTAGATCCTTCTCGTTGAACCCGTTATTCAGGTTCCTATAATTTCCAATGATTAAACACTCCATGCATAACTGGATAATTGATGACTAATTTCCTACCTTTCCTAATCTACTTCATGTTCCAGACATGATTGAGTTTATGTGTGTCGCCAAAAACTTTCATTACACATACCATGCTTGCGTGCACGTTCTGTGCCTTCTTGATTTTATGACTAACCTTGATCATGAAAGTGTTGTTTATTGTTAGGTGGGTTAATTGCAACATCCACATGGCACAATTTGGCTCTGAATTGCATCTCAAAGAAGAATTGGTACTCTTGTCACATACTTACTGGCAAGTGCTCCAAATGTCAGTTGGTTGTTTTCACGAGATAATATTTCTTAGCCACTGACATATGAATTTATTTATAATGGATGGATTAAGAGCCTATGTAACACAGATGCCATAGGAATTGGCAGAACTGAATTCAGACACAACAGTAACGATAATGAGGTCCGAAATTTCATTAAATTTGTTTTTTCTCGCAAATTTGGGTACTAGTCAAAGTGGATATTTCACTCCTAAAATGGGATAGATGTATTTTTTAAGGGATTATGATTCCAACGCCACTGACGGAATCAAAATTCGAGGTCCAAAAGTGCCAGAATGATCACCAAGGATTTCCCATCAAACAATCCTTGGTAACCGTGACCTTCATTAAACATGAATCTACTAAAATGCTTGGATGATTTTGTAAGGTCTCTCAATAGAATCCCCTCCTTGTGCTCTTTGCATTGCAAAAAATGACACCTCAATCAGACATCGTAGGAGAAAGTTATGGACTTTTGAACTTGATCTCTTGTTGTTAAAAAAGACACTTAGAATTTATTTTGATTTTTCTTCCTACATAAGAGATTTCGTACTCATCTTGTTGACATGGGGGGGAGGCAGAAGGACAAGAGTCAAGTTGAATATCAATAAATATGGGGATTGATTCGAGTAAAGGGGATTTTGGCTCTTTCAACTTTCATGTACTATTACTAAAACTTTTAATGAGGAGAAGCTTGTTTGGCCAAGCTATTTTTTGAAGAACTCTGATTCTCATGTTGGACATATTGTGGACTATTCCTTTGTGTTTTTCTCAACACTCGGGTTGTGTAAGAATGTACTTCATATTGTAGACTATTCTTATGTATGGTGGTTGCATTCTTATTTATGCTCTTCAGGGAATATTTGTCTAAATTCATGGACATAGGGTTGCAAACGATTTTTAAATGATAGATTATTCTATGTTTGCAGCTATTTATTCATGTTCATGTATTTTATCTGTGTGGAATATTTCTTAGGTGATTGATAGGAGTATGGTTGGTTCTATGTTTGTTTTCTTTTTACCTTAGTTTCATTCGAATGCATGCATATTAGATACATTGTGTTTCATTCTTTATCTTAGAAAACCTTCATCGATGGACTGGGCCACAATGGGTAAACCCAAAAACCAAAAATGGATGTCGAGCCAGAATCTGGATGGGCTCCCTATTCCAAATGGTGAGAATTCTAATTGGGACTTCTTATCGGGGGTAACCCTCATTGTTGACAAAGGGATTATACCCTTTATTTCTTTTCTCCATCTTTCCTTTTTTCCTGTCATCCCAAGCCTTTTGATAAGTTGGCCTTCCTTTATTCTCTTCATAAAGATACTTTTCTTTCCTCATGGTCTCTCCCAATGTCTTGGGCTCATCATAATGTATCTTGTCATTGTAGAAAAAAGGAATCCCTCTCAGAAATATTTGAATTTTAACCTTCTCATCCTTTATGAATCCAACATGCTTCAGTGATTCAAGGAACCTCCTCTCAAAATCATCCATTGTCATACTTCCAATCTTGAGTTCAAAGAACTCTTTATCTTCTTGTCATAAGCATGCACTAACAAACATTTATTATGAAAATACTTTTTGAATTGCCTCCATGATATCCTATTCTCATCAATGTGCTTAACCTTCTTGAGCTGGTCCCACCACATTTATGTTTTTCCATGAGCTTGATGGTATATTACAACTATAGCTTCTACATGTGATGAGTAATTGTGCAGTTGGAAGTATTTCCTCATTCCCAACAACCAAGTTTCAACATATTCATATTTTTTATGATCTCCATCAAATGTAGGAGGCTTAATCTTCCTAAGCTCTCCTTGCGAATCATCTACCTCATACCTCCTTTTATGATGCATGGCAAACGACAAACTTGGGTTGCTTTCTGACTTTGAGAATGCATGTGCCCTTGTAGTTGAGTGCCTTAGTGAATGGTAATGATGTCTACTAGCACTTCTATAGTTCATAACACTTATGCCATCCTCCCTTCTAGCATGAGTTTTGTGCTCTGTTGATTTCCTTGAATTTGATTCTTTATTTATCTTCTTCTGCAACATGTTCAAGCTTCTAACAACTAAGTATTGATGAGGTTATGCTCCTCATGAGCTGTTATAATTCTCTCATTTTTTGCTCTGTATCTCAACACATCTCTTTGTAGGCTTCTAATTGTCTCCACTGAATCTGTATTTTCTGATTTTCCTTCTCTGTGCTCATTTGACTTTGTCCCTGCATTACCCCAATTTGACATACAACCCTTTGACTTCCTCCTCATGGTTGTAATTTCTCTGAGCATATTCCATGTGTCTGATTCTCATTTTGAATATGCTATGTTCCATCTCTACCCTTAATTCTGCAAAATGCGCATGCAACAAAATTTGTTAGACAAAAATAATTTGCAATTCTGGAAAAATATGCATAATTTTCTGCTCTTTAAGGCTACCAATCATATCCTTCTAATTTCCTATCAATTTGAATACTCAAATCACAAATATGGGTGCATATGTAGATTCATCTATCCAAGATATTTCCAATGACTACTTTCTTGCTAAATTCTAAACTCTGAGTAGAAAGTTATAGTCTTCTTAAATTTGCCAATTTACCCATTTTGTGCACTTTTCTTCCTAGTACAATTGAACTCAGACACAAACTTCTATCACATGTAGAGGTAAATCTATCAACAACCAAGGAAAAATATTATATGATTCATTAATAATATTAATGGCAGTGAATTCACAAAAACTCTCATATTTTCAATATGATGCTCCATTTAAAATTTGTAGTAATATGAAAATGGCAACTTTGTTCTTTTTCACCCATTTTTCTAAACTTAGAATTTTTATCCAAACTTGTTATCTCCCAATTTGAGCATTTATGGAAAAACTTCACTAAAGTAAAGTTTTTTGGATTGATGAGTACATGAAATGTTTAGTAAATAAAATTTTCTATATTTTCCATCTAGGATCCCTTTTCCTCCTTTGCAAATCCCAAAAATCCCCCAAAAGTGGCCCAGAATAGTTGTTTTTTCCTTATTTTGGCATATCCACTCCAACCTC
>JZKD02S0371693.1:112321-122900 GCA_000966675.3 Picea glauca | reverse complement strand
ATTAAGCATTAGTTTGTGAACAATATCTTTATCTTTCAGTTAACGGCTGAGTAAAGGTGAATCCCAGAATTATTTATTCTTCTTATAATCTTATTCTTCTTCTAAGAAATATCTTAAAGGATTATAAAGGGTTTAGAATGTCTAATAATTCTAGAATCAAGATAAATATAGTATAAAGGGTTTAGAATGTCTAATAATTCTAGAATCAAAATAAATATAGATTGACCAATAATTATGTATATGTAAATTAAAAAAAAATATTAAATTGAAAACAAGTTTTGCTATTTAAAAAATTAGTTGGAGAGTTGGTTTAGGAAAAGCTCTTGGGTGAGCTAAGAAGCATTCAGAATTAGGAGAGTCAAATGTTGTGGATTTCTATTTCAATTAGGCATATTAAAAAAAATTCTGTATTGTTGTGTAGTTTTCTTTAGTGTAAATCTCTAGCCCCCCTTCTTTAATGTAAATCTCTAGCTTTCCTTTATTTTTTTTTAATTTTTAAATATAAAAAATCATGCAAAACTTTTATGTCAACTATCCCATGTCAACTCACAGCATGCAAGACATCCCAGAGTAAGAGACTTTGGGCCCGGTTGAATTCAATATGAAATTATTTATATTTCTCAGGTTTAAAGTTCAATTTACATAAGTAACCTTGTATGTAGATTCTCGTCTGACCTTAACATTCATTATTTATATATAATATGAAGATGTTGAAGAAAGTTAGCCTGTAAGAGTTTTTTTTTTAAGAGAGAACCTTACATCTTCTATGAAATCTAAGAAATCATGAACAAAATTTAAAGAGAAGAGTGAAAAGAGAAAAACCAAAAATTAAAGTAGTGGTTAGTTTTTAAAAGTCAATTTGAAAATGAAAAAATGGTCATATAATAATTTAATTTTAAGGTCATGGTCAAACCAGACACCAAATTGGTGAAGTCAGACACTAAATTGGTGTATGAGATTTTTTTGTTTGTGAAATAAGGGACCCTTACAGGTAGCAATTTGACTCTAAGTTTAGTGAACTCCTCCCCACAGCAACTTGACTGCTAAAATTTAACAAAGTATACATACCCTACCCCTCTAGATTTAGACATGTAACCTTCTAAGAAAAACCACATATTCCTAACAATTAAACCCTTAAGGATTAAAATTTCGAACATAAAGTATTAAGCATCCAAACAATATATTTATCTTTCAGTTAACCAGTGAGCAAAACATTAAAAAGTCATTTGGGCTGTGATGTTGTGGAAAGTTGTAGAACATGGTCCTCAAGTTAAGTGCTATATCAGGATATGAGGACAGGTTATAGTCCTGGTTGAAATATGATATATATGATGTTTTGTCCCAACTAAAACGGATAATTTTTCAAGAGGATTCATACAAACAAGATTGTGAGTGAAATAAGCCACAAGAAATCATATATGTAGCCGAATAAACTCAGTTGGAAGTAATATTGAATCAAATTTACAAGATCCTGTTTAAGTATTTTCTCTGCAGCTAATGTACAATTGCCCCTGTATCATACATCTATGACAATGTTGTGCAGTGCACATACTACTACAACAGGAGCAGCAAGTTGCTCCTGCCTGGGTGGTAGAGGTCCACTTATAATCAAAGATATAAAATGTTTCTCCAAGTACTGATTTGTTATGAATGCTGGGATCACCACCGGCAATGCTCTGAGATGAATTTCTATACATGTCCCAAGCTTCATCAATCAAATGGATGCTGCCGCCATTTGAAACAAATCATGATGCAGAGTCTCAGCATAAGTGCTGGAAGATGATTGATGTTCAGGCTGAGTTGCAGAGACTGCAGTGTCCAAGCAATCATTTAGCTCACCTCTTGGCTGCAACTCTTCCCAACTGGCAGCTTCCAAGCTGGCACTGCATTTTTCTTTTCTGAATGGAAGCTCCTGGATGGAGGAGCCATTACTAATGTCTAATTTTGACACAGGTTTATCTGAAGTAGGAGAGTTACCTCTGGAAGATCTCACAACGACCTGCTGATCATGGGTAATTGCAGACCAATTAGGCCAGTCAGCAATATCTCCAGATTTACAACCTGCAGCCAGTGCCATCACTCTCTCCCTAGGAGAAGGCCTTTGGCATGGGTCAATTGACATATTCACCTCTGAATTGCTTTCCCCTGTTGGGCTTGGGATGCCGAGTGACGGAATGGTAGTCTGGCAGGAATTCCATACTTGATTCCCCAAATCCAAATTACTGGTTGGGGACCCTGTACCCCTAATGGCCTCTTCCTTCATGGTAGAGCAGTCCTCATTTAGAAAATGATGGTTCAAAAGCTCTGCACAGGTCCACCTCTTCTTGGGATCTCTTCGAAAACATTTCTCTAAGAAATCCTGGATCTGAGCTGAAAGCGATGCAGGCAACTCAGGCAGCGTCTCTGTGCAGCCAATTTGATACATCGCTGCAAGGGGATTGGAAACTTGTCTCCATGGAGGCCTGCCAGTGGCCATCTCCAGCACAGTGCAGCCGAGAGACCAAATATCAGAAGCAGGTCCCTGCTCCACCTGGTTCACTACCTCTGGAGCCATCCACAGAGGGGTCCCCCTTAATTGCANTCTAGCCCCTTCTTTAATGTAAATCTCTAGCTTTCCTTTATTTTTTTTAATTTTTAAATATAATAAATCATGCAAAACTGTTATGTCAACTATCCCATGTCAACTCACAGCATGCAAGACATCCCAGAGTAAGAGACTTTGGGCCCAGTTGAATTCAATATGAAATTATTTATATTTCTCAGGTTTAAAGTTCAATTTACATAAGTAACCTTGTATGTAGATTCTCGTCTGACCTTAACATTCATTATTTATATATAATATGAAGATGTTGAAGAAAGTTAGCCTGTAAGAGTTTTTTTTAAGAGAGAACTTTACATCTTCTATGAAATCTAAGAAATCATGAACAAAATTTAAAGAGAAGAGTGAAAAAAGAAAAACCAAAAATTAAAGTAGTGGTGAGTTTTTAAAAATCAATTTGAAAATAAAAAAAATGGTCATATAATAATCTAATTTTAAGGTCATGGTCAAACCAGACACTAAATTGGTGAAGTCAGACACTAAATTGGTGTATGAGATCTTTTTGTTTGTGAAATAAGGGACCCTTACAGGTAGCAATTTGACTCTAAGTTTGGTGAACTCCTCCCCACAGCAACTTGACTGCTAAAATTTAACAAAGTATACATAACCTACCCCTCTAGATTTGGATATGTAACCTTCTAAGGAAAAACACATATTCCTAACAATTAAACCCACATTTTAAGTAGATTTGGACATGTAACCTTCTAAGGAAAAACACATATTCCTAACAATTAAACCCACATTTTAACCCACATTTTAAGGATTAAAATTTCGAACATAATGTATTAAGCATCCAAACAATATATTTATCTTTCAGTTAACCAGTGAGCAAAACATTAAAAAGTCATTTGGACTTTGATGTTGTGGTAAGTTGTAGAACATGGTCCTCGCGATATCAGGATATGAGGACAGGTTATCGTCCTGGTTGAAATATGATATATATGATGTTTTGTCCCAACTAAAACGGATAATTTTTCAAGAGGATTCATACAAACAAGATTGTGAGTGAATAAGCCACAAGAAATCATATGTGTAGCAGAATAAACTCAGTTGGAAGTAATATTGAATCAAATTTACAAGATCCTGGTTAAGTATTTTCTATGCAGCTAATGTACAATTGCCCCTTTATCATACATATATGACAATGTTGTGCAGTGCACATACTACAACAGGGGCAGCAAGCTGCTCCTGCCTGGGTGGTAGAGGTCCACTTATAATCAAAGATATAAAATGCTTCTCCAAGTACTGATCTGTTATGAATGCCGGGATCACCACCGGCAATGCTCTGAGATGAATTTCTATACATGTCCCAAGCTTCATCAATCAAATGGATGCTGCCGCCATTTGAAACAAATCATGATGCAGAGTCTCAGCATAAGTGCTGGAAGATGATTGATGTTCAGGCTGAGTTGCAGAGACTGCAGTGTCCAAGCAATCATTTAGCTCACCTCTTGGCTGCAACTCTTCCCAACTGGCAGCTTCCAAGCTGGCACTGCATTTTTCTTTTCTGAATGGAAGCTCCTGGATGGAGGAGCCATTACTAATGTCTAATTTTGACACAGGTTTATCTGAAGTAGGAGAGTTACCTCTGGAAGATCTCACAACGACCTGCTGATCATGGGTAATTGCAGACCAATTAGGCCAGTCAGCAATATCTCCAGATTTACAACCTGCAGCCAGTGCCATCACTCTCTCCCTAGGAGAAGGCCTTTGGCATGGGTCAATTGACATATTCACCTCTGAATTGCTTTCCCCTGTTGGGCTTGGGATGCCGAGTGACGGAATGGTAGTCTGGCAGGAATTCCATACTTGATTCCCCAAATCCAAATTACTGGTTGGGGACCCTGTACCCCTAATGGCCTCTTCCTTCATGGTAGAGCAGTCCTCATTTAGAAAATGATGGTTCAAAAGCTCTGCACAGGTCCACCTCTTCTTGGGATCTCTTCGAAAACATTTCTCTAAGAAATCCTGGATCTGAGCTGAAAGCGATGCAGGCAACTCAGGCAGCGTCTCTGTGCAGCCAATTTGATACATCGCTGCAAGGGGATTGGAAACTTGTCTCCATGGAGGCCTGCCAGTGGCCATCTCCAGCACAGTGCAGCCGAGAGACCAAATATCAGAAGCAGGTCCCTGCTCCACCTGGTTCACTACCTCTGGAGCCATCCACAGAGGGGTCCCCCTTAATTGCAGGGTCTCCTGGCCCTCCTTCTCATCACAAGACCTCTTGGCAAAACCAAAGTCAGCAAGCTTCACACCGTTGGCACCCACAAGAACATTCTTCCCCTTGATATCACAGTGCACAATCCCCTGCCTGTGGAGGTAATGGATTCCATGTAGGATGCCATGCGTGTATGCCCTGATCACGGAATCGTTCAGCCTCCCTCCAAACTTAATCAGTAGATCCCCCAGGCTGCCACCTGGCATGTACTCCATGAATAAATTGTGCGTCCCGACGCCATTCTCGACGCTGTAATTGCGCCCCAGGCAGCGAACAATGTATGGAGAATCCATACAGTGCAAAATCCTGTACTCATTATCCAATACACAACTATAACCGGTTGCGGATTTGACTGCGAAGAGTTGGCCATTACAGCCGTTCATAGCGAGGCTGACTATGCCATGAGATCCGGCTCCAATACTGGCGCCCCTCACCCATCCCTCGTCGTGTTCAATATCCATTACCACCCAATTCAATTGAAGATGAATGTTTGTTTTTTAATCGTGCAGACCCTCCGCTTCTGTTGGTGCTGTTGTGGGGTTATGAAGGGCAGGTGAGGAAAAGCCGCATTGAGACGCTGGCGGTGCTCTTCTTTGCTTTCTGAGACGCCCAAATCAGCTCGCTATCTGTATGCTTTCTGAGCCGATCAAGTCGCCAGCAGGTTGCCGTTGTTCCTTTCTTTTCTTTACTTCCGTGGAGTTCAAGAAAAGTTGGGGCCATTGGCTCGCTTGCATGTCGTGTCAAGTTGGGGCCATTGGCTCGCTTGCATGTCATGTCGTGTTGCTGTCGTTCGTTAAAGAAAGATTTGGTGTTGTCTAGCTGTTTTATGAAATGGTTTTTTTGTCGAAACACAAATAACTATTTATTGTTTTTCAAAATTCTCATTTCTAAATATAGAAATGAATCCAAAATGCTGAAAATTCTTTGGGTACTCAAATTATACAAAAATAATCACTCAAATTTACAAATCTAACAATTTCATTTTCTAGAATCTTTAACCTACCAAAAATTTTAATTAGAAAATAATGTATCTAAAAGTTTTAACTTACGACCAAAAATTTTGATAAAGAAATAATGAATCCAATTAAATTGGAATAGATTCTCTATATCCAAATTAAAGGGAGGTTGGAGATTAAAATAAATAATAAATTTTAAAAATATCAACCTACTAGTATTCTTATCATTCCTTCAACTAAAATCAGTTAAAAGTTAAAATTTATTTGAAACATATATTCAAATTGGGTGACAAGTGAAATCCACTATTGTTGATATTATTAATAATACTTAAAGAATTTAACATAAACAAATTGTTTATAATTATTTTATTAAAAATTATCACTTATTTAACATCTTTTTATTTATATTACTATAGATTCCTCTTAATTCCGGATCCAACCTTTCTAGGTGAAAGCCTTTTTTGAGTGCAAAACTTGAGGAATGGTTAAAGGTTTGAATCTCTAAAGATTTGATTTGATATTAAGATGGATCTATATTGGTGGTACTATATTTAAAGAATTTAACATAAACAAATTGTTTATAATTATTCCATTAAAAATTAAGAATTGATCACTCATCTAACATCCTTTGAAGGACTTTATTTGTGATACCTTGGCTATGACGATACTCGCTCACCATTGATCGCTATGTGCTTAATTTTGGGCTTGACAAATGGGTACACTGGCGCGCTTTAGAATCATGCATAGAGTTAGAGTTATAGCCACGACTACTTTTGTTCGACACTACATCTTCCTTTTCCTCAGTCGGCCTCCCCATCCTCCCTATTACTCTGCCTTTTTGTTTTTCCCTTCTTATCGATCAAGTGTTCCCCTATGTTTTTTCCCTCTATATATGTTCCTCTATGTTCCTTCCCTCTATATATGTGCCCCTTTCCCCTTAGTTCCTACCCTCTGCAATCTTTGTGTAATGGCAAGGAGGGACTCCAGTTGTAGGGGGTGTCGTGGTCAATGAAGTCAGCCTCCCAACAAGGCTCAACAAGGCACTGAAAATACTACTTGCACGGATTGGGCTCATACAACTTCGAAGGCACGAGCTGAGATTGACATCGCTGAAGTTGAAGCATGGGTTGAGCGGAGTTGCTTGGTAGACATGAAAATTATTGGTGAGATTGAGTCATGGATTCCAAATCTAGGCAACACAAGGCGCATAAATACAAAGTATCTTCAAATAATTCACCTGTATTGGCAAATGAAAACCATTATGGGAAAGTCGTGGTTGCAAGAAATGAAGCTCATCAGGAGATTTTGCTCCTTTTGGATGCACTGCAACTCCAAATCAAACAAGTGGATTTTAAGGTTACAACTCTAGCAATGAAGATATCTAGTTTGGAGTTTGAGGAGTCTGAAGAGGTTGCTAGGAACACCATTGTTGCAGATGATAGTTCTCTACCCACTTGACATGAATAGGTCTCTGGTAATTCCAAGTCTAGAAGTAGTTTTTCTACTACTTGTACTTTCAGCCTTGGAACTTTTTGAAAAACATTTGTGTCACTGATCATTTCCAAACTCAAAGGACAAAGGAACTGCAGATGGTCCACTGGCATGACCATTAGTTGATGCCTATGTATAGTTTTACTCCACTTTAATATAATCACAGAAGTTAGTTAAAAAATAAATTGAAATATGTTTGATAAAACTAACCCACTCTTCATTTTCTTTCTAGAACCTAAAACTTATATATGTCGTAGGCTAAAGATTCTACGAAATGGAGATTTTTTTCTGGGGATATTTCCCCGAAATTCGGAGAGAAATTGTTGGATTCCTAGATTTAAGTGATTATTTCTATAAAATCTGAGTGCCCTATGAGTTTTTAAGCATGTTGAATCCATTTCTGCATTCAAAAATGGATTCTGAATAACAAAAAATAGTGATTCGTGTAAATTTATATTGTCAGTTTCCGGTGAAAAAAGTCATTTCATAGAACAACTAGCCAATGCCCTTATATATCTCATGGTAGTCAATACTTCTTATTATATTTGTTTTTTTTTTTTCTGACAGAAACGAGTAATGGTTTTTTTATTATAGAAAGCAGTGGCGAAGCCACTGATGCGGTTACATATGGACTAAGACAAGCTCTACATAATGGTTACAAAACCTGGAGGCTATACTTCCTTCCAGGTGGAGGATATTATAACACTAATAGAGTTATTAACTACGGAGACTTCTATACAAAATGCCTTCATCGCTGCAGTGGTTTCATATCTCTAATCTTTGCTTCTGAAATGTTGATCAAATTACTTTGGATCACCTTGCTTGGGTTGGTTCCTCTCCGTCTTCTATTCTTTGTTCAACTATTCCATTTTTTCTTCCAAATTGTTGACTCTGTTTTTGAACTCTTGTTTAGGATCTTTGAGCTCTTTGTGAAGCTTTCCCATCTCCTCTATTAGTCCAAATTTGGTTGTGGTGATATCAGCATCGAGCATTTCCAAGCATCGTCCTGCATCAATATCTAAGTTCTGAAGGAAGTCCAGTTGATGATCCAGCATATGTTTGAGGTGTTGCAGGGTTGCTTCCAACAAATTCAACCTTTCTTCAATCGTGGGCTTTCTTCCCAAGCTAGACGCCATCTCCTTCTCCTTCCTTGCTACTATTGGTTTGCTGAGGCTTTGCGCGCGGCCCTCTCTGCCTCTGCTTGACTATCTCTCTTGCCCTCGGATGCTCCTGGGATGAGGAGCCTCTTCCTTGCTTCCCTTTTTATTTGCAATTTCTTTCAGATTCGGCTCCCCTAAACGATTCACACGATCTGAGAAGTATGGGTGTGTTGTTGATGTGAAGGCTTTCCCAGGAATTTCAACGACCAAATGATGCTTACGTCCTTCCATTCTGACATTTTCTTTGTCTTTAACTGCCATGGAATCTCCCCTGTATCTTGTCTCTTGTGCCTTTTTTCCTTTCCAACTCGCACCCCTATCAACTCCCAGTCCCTTTTCCCGAGCCTCATGGAAGATCCATTCTAGTTGTGGTTCCATTTATTTGCAAGGTTCCAATATGTGCGAGGGCTCCTTTATTGGCCTCTGCGTCTGCTGACGCGTTTAGACTTTGAAGGACATGGTAAAGCTTGTAAGTGTGGATATTTCCAAGGAGGATATTAATTTTCTCCAGAATGTGATGGAGTTTCGCATTTTTGACTATGTTACTGAAGATTAAGGCTTGGATTACTAACTTGGAGTCTCCTATTATCACCAGATCTTGGACGGTGTGGTTAATTGCTTGAATTACCCTTGCCAGAGGGCCAGCGCTTCTGCTCTGTTGTTAGATTCTATTCCATGTCCCCAGGCAAAACTTAATTCTGGGTGATCTGTGGGGCTTACCAAGACTCCTCCTTTTCCATCCAAACCTGGATTTCCTTTGGAGGCCCCGTCAAAGAACAAAATATGCTTGTTTTCCTTTCTCTTCCATTCTTCGAAATCCTTCCCCTCCTTCTGAATTTCCCAATTTTCCTATTGTGGATTGTTGTCTTTTTTCTATTGTTGATCCTGGAGCTTAAAGTGTTCGATCCATCATTCCTCTTTTGGCTCCAGGGGCCTTGAGTTTTTAACTTTGCAAAAGTAAGGAGCACTCTCCCCAAAATAGGCTTTTATCTTAGTTGCAACTTGGGCAGGGCTACTTTTGGTCTCCCTAAATAGCCTGTTATTTCTTTCGAGCCAAATCTTCCAGAGAATGATTTTTGGGAGAGTTCTCCAGAGGGTGGAGATTTGACTCTTTTTTGATGTTCGGAAGGGACAAAGGGAGTTCCAGCTTTGGAGTAGGATGTTGACTTCTTGAGGCAAAATGATGGTATTACGTTGTAGTCCCATGGACAACTTCCAGACTTCCTTGGAGTAATCATGGCTTATGAGAAGATGGTTTGTAGTTTCCTCTTCTTGAAGACAAAGTGGACATCTATGAGGACCTTCCCATCCTCTTCTTCTTAAGTTTTCTCTAGTCAGGATACCTCTATGTTCCGTGGCCCAAACAAACATATCTATCTTTGGGATAGATTTGGAAATCCAGATTGCTCTCCATATTGTTGGATCTAGGGGGACGTTAGGGACAATTACTATGTAGAAATGAATATAGAAATTCTCATTTCTAAATATAGAAATGAATCCAAAACGCTGAAAATTCTTTGGGTACTCAAATTATACAGAAATAATCACTCAAATTTACAAATCTAACAATTTCATTTTCTAGAACCTTTAACCTACCAAAGATTTTGATTAGAAAATAATGGATCTAAAAGTTTTAACCTACGACCAAAAATTTTGATAAAGAAATAATGAATCCAACTAAATTGGAATAGATTCTCTATATCCAAATTAAATGGAGGTTGGAGATTAAAATAAATAATAAATTTTAAAAATATCAAACTACTAGTATTCTTATCATTCCTTCAACTAAAATCAGTGAAAAGTTAAAATTTATTTAAAACATATATTCAAATGGGGTGACAAGTGAAATCCACTATTGTTGATATTATTAATAATACTTGAAGAATTTAACATAAACAAATTGTTTATAATTATTTTATTAAAAATTATCACTTATTTAACATTTTTTTATTTATATTATTATAGATTCATCTTAATCCTTGATCCAACCTTTCTAGGTGAAAGCCTTTTTTGAGTGTAAAATTTGAAGAAAGGTTAAATGTTTGAATCTCTAAAGATTTGATTCGAGATTAAGATGGATCTATATTGGTGGTACTATATTTAAAGAATTTAACATAAACAAATTGTTTATAATTATTCCATTAAAAATTAAAAA
>JZKD02S0371693.1:90606-104175 GCA_000966675.3 Picea glauca | reverse complement strand
AACAATTAAAAGTAAAAAATTTCGTATTAGAGCCTGGTGTGAGGGAGATCCATGCTCGACATGGAGCTTGGATGTGAGATTTAAAAAAAAATATTAAAAACAAAAAATATATTTCAATGTTGACATAAATAAAATAGTAATGTTCACCTTAAGTAAAATATTATTGTAACAACTTTATATATAGAAAGTTAAAAAAAATATTCATCTTGCCTTTGTACATCTCATTATGAGGGGGATGTGTAATTCCTTCAATGCTTAACATGAAGTTAATGAGTAAAAAAATGCCCTACTCAGTTGATATGTTCTTTCTACATCCAATATGAGGGAAATGTGTAATTCCTTTATTGCTCAACATGAGAGAATATGAAAGAGATATGTAATTCCTTTTGTGCTCAACATGGAGTGAACATGTGGCATTTAAAAAATATTAATAAGAAAAAAAAATAGTATGAGGGAGACGAGTCTATGTTCAACATGGAGTTGACACGTAGCATTTAAAGAAAATTCACTTAACATGGAGTTGAAAAAAATATTTCAATGTCACCGACAAATAAAATATTTCAATGTTTACCTTAAGTAAAAACACTTTATTCTTGTATGATGAAGATTTGTAATTCCTTTAGTGGAATTAACAAGTGGCATTTAAAAAAATATTAATAACAAAAAAAATGTTCCAATATCAACCATAAATAAAAATATATATTACTCAACATGGAGCTGACACATGACGTTTAAATTAATAATAATAATAAAATATTTCATGTCTACCATAAATAAAATAAAATTAGTTATGTTCACCTTAAGTAAAATGTTTTTTTATCAACTTTATATATAGAAAGTAATTGAAAGTGAAAAAAAAATTCCCCCAATAGGTGCCTTGTACATCCCATTATGAAAGAGATGTGTATTTCCTTCAATGTTGAACATGGAGTTGAGAAAGAGTATCTCTATAAGTAAAAAAATTATTACTTTGTTTATAGGTGCAATATGAGGAAAATGTGTAATTCCTTCCTTGTTTAACATGGAGTTTATTGGGGTATTTAAAAAATGTATTAGTAACAAAAAAGTATTTCAATGTCCACCATATAAAATATTTAAATGTCCACCTTAATTAAAATTAAAATATTTCAATATATATAAAGTCATTCAAAGAAAAATATTTCTTATTGTGTCGAAGACACTGTCTACAACTCAGTAGTATGAGAGAAATGTGTCATTCCTTCAGTGTTGAACACAGATTTGAACTTGTGACCTCTCAAGAGGAAACACATGTTTTAAAATTCTTACTGCCACTGAAAAAGTGCTTTCTACAAATCAGTATGAGGAGACGTGTAATTCCTTCTATGTTCAATATGAAGTTGACATTTTGCATTTAAAAATGAACCGTTTAACATGGAGTTGACACATGACATTTAAAAAAGAACCACTTAACATGGAGTTGACACGTGGCATCTAAAAAAGAACTGCTTAACATGGAGTTGACATGTGATATTTGAAAGACATTAATAACAAAAAAATATTTCAATGTCGGCCATAAATAAAATATTTTAGTGTCATCTATCTATCTATATATTGAAAAGCCATAAATAAAATATTTCAAAGTCTACCTTAGGTAAAATATTTCAATGTCAACTTTATATACATAAAAGCCTAATCCATCTTAAACTCGGATCTATCAAGCACCCAGAGGGATCCAATTTATTAAGGTGTAAATTTGATTATTAGTAGTTCATTCCATGTCAGCACCTAGATGGATCCAATTTCTTAAGGTGTAAATTTTATTATTATTATTTCATTTCATGTCAAGTTTTACATGGTGTGTGTAATTGTTTTTTTAATTAAGTCGACTTTATTTTTATTATTATTTTTTTTCAATTGAGGATATTTTTTTTTTTTTTAATGTAGTGTTATCTAACATATCTAACGCCTCAACATTTCCCCCATACCGGACTATAGAGCACCTCACTACTATTGATGTAATAAAGCAATTGAAACTTTAAAAACACTTTTTATTGGATTGAAAGGCACTTTCTTCACCTTAGTATGAGGGAGATATATAATTGCTTCAACATGGAGTTGAAACATGACATTTAAAAAACTATTAAAAACAAAAAAAATATTTCAATATCTACCTTAAGTAAATATTTCAATGTCTAACTTAAGTAAAGTATTTCAATATCAACTATATATATATATATATATATATATATATATATATATATGAAATATCTACCTTAAGTAAATATTTCAATGTCTAACTTAAGTAAAGTATTTCAATATCAACTATATATATATATGATGATGATGATGATGATGATGATTAAATTTGTCCAGTGAGATCAAATTGGTCTATCAGACTTTAAGAAGGTAAGGGATTAGTTATAATTATTTATAATTTTATTTTTGTACTTGAAAAACATTAAGAGAAGTGTTCCAAGTTCACCATAGTTTTGTTGACTTAAAAGGTTAGGAAGGTGGGTAATGTGACAAATCCATGGAAAAATTTAGGGGTGAAATTTCACCCATGTGCGAAATTAGGGGGTTTGAAATTTTGGTTGGACAAATTATTTCCATAGAGGGGTTTCACTATACATCACCCCAAAAATATTTTTAAATAATTGTATGTAAAACCATTAACACAAGGAGGGGAGAGCAGGAAAATACATTTCTCCTTATATAATTTAAACCAAATCCTTCCATTTGCCTCGAATTTCTGTTAATGGAATTTGTTCGAAAGTATTTCGGTCGATTTTCTGTTAATGACAATTATTCAAAGATATTTTTCCTGATTTTGTGGGAATGTCAATTATAAATTCTTCCATTCGCCCTGATTTTCTGTTAATGGAAGTTTTTTTCTTTTGTAAGTAAATATTGTATTACCTCGTATAAATGAAATCCATATAAGTACTAAAGGACCTGGAATATGTTCTACCAACAATGGAAACCAGAACCAAACCCGGGTTCCAAAGAAAAGTGTCCATGACTATTCTAAGCATCATGATTAGAAGTGTATGTGTATGGAAATATTACAAAATTGGCCTGAAAGCCAGTAGAATATTGCCTCTATCAAAATAGAGAAGAGAAAACAAAGGCTAAGACTAAGAAAGACTTCATACATCGGATACATTGTTCCTTCCATCACCTTAAGGAGAAGACGGCCAGGCCAGAGTGACGATGAAGGGCTAGAAGTATGTGGGGAAACGTCGGCTGACAGGTGCGCCTGAAAGTAAATCAAATAGTATGTCCATCCTACGACTGATGATATCCTAGAGAAAGACTTGATCCGCCACATCCTGACGCAAGTTGAAAATAAGCTAAAGATGCTTCTCAGAGAAGTTGTGTGTAGGAGCCAAAGAATTTGTCTTAGGTCCAATTTGAGTAGGGTCTGTGTGCATGCCAGTAGTAGCAAGGGAAATATCTGCATTCACCATGGGGATCATCTCCTAGAGGATGGGGAAAATCCACTGCTTGTTCAGAGGCTGGATGGGAGGAATGCCTTCAGCTTGAAAGGAAGAACTCAGAAAATGCTTAATGTCCCCAGGAGAAATCAATGTAGGCTCCAAGGGAGACTAGGGTGGAACAAAAGAAAACTCCTCCTCCACCAAGACGGGACCCCAATTGTAATTGTCTTGATTATCATCATTGGGAAGAGGTGAAACAGAGGTTGAAGCAGGGTAGGGTGGAGGGATAAGGGCCGGATGTAGGTTGGGCATAATGGGAGCGAGGCGAAGGCGTCTGGCCAGATAGTGATAGTAATCTGGGCCATGTTTGGGCTTGCCATGCTCCCTCGGCATGGATAGGGAGATGAAACCAGAGAACCAGATGCAGGAAGAAAAGAGAAAGGGAGGGCGTAAAACCATAAGAGATGCTAAGAAGGGGGAAAATTCTCCAAACATAGCAAGAATGAAATGTGAAGAGTGAAGCATGAATTGACAACACTTATTTTCCTTGTACCTGTGCATATGGTTCTATCTAGGCTGGTGAAGTTTCCATTAATCCTAAGTTGACAAACTTATTTTCCTTGTACATGTGTGTATGGTTCTCTCCGCCATTGTAAACCAGAGCATGAAGTTTCCCATGTTGATCAGACCTACACTGAAGGCCATAGCATAAATGTCACGCTTGGAAGTGAAGTTTGAGGTGAAGGCGACGATTGATTGCATTAAAACCTTAGATTGCATGTGGAATATCATGGCACCCCATATGGGGTATGTTAATGGAAGTTATTCAAAGGTATTTCATTCAATTTTATGTCAATGACAATTATTCAAAGGTATTTCACCCAATTTTATGGGACCGACAATTATAACCTTCAAAAAGTGCACACAATAGTTTTTCTCAAGGGGAATCCAACTAGATCTATCTCCATTCTTCTCTGATAGAAAAATATATTATTCTCTAACTGTTTATCCAAATATATGGAGTTATCTTGAATGGTATAAGTTCATATCCATCATTCATATAGAGTCTTGCAACCCCAGTTGACATTAATTCAATGATTTTCAATATATATATATATATATAATATTTTTCCTTAGGCATTTATTTTGTCTCAGATCTACCAGTTCTCATGGTACCTTCAAGGAGGTCAAGCAAGAAGAGGAAAAGAGGGAAGAGCAAGGAGGTACAGAGAATAAAATAAGATTTCATGGATGATTCATATTGATGGCATGAACTGTCATAGAGGCTCTGTATTACAAATTCATGTTGATGGGTCCAAATGGCATGTAAGGCAGGTAAGGGAGAATGTCGAATGTCAAGTCCCAATTAGACCTACTCTCATTTGGTGTAGCATTTTCAACTAGTATGTGGTCCTGATTGCCACTAAGAATTAAAAGAAGAAAAAGGGGAAAGACAACGAACTGTCCCCCAAAGAGTTCTAATTAATTCTAATCCTACTCTAAACTAAAAGCAAACTAATCTAACCTATTTTTCGCAGGAGCAAAACTAATAGATGAACATAGTTTAAAATGATATTTCGACAGCATAAATAGTTCATGAAAGCCAAAAATATTTTAACATAATAATATTTCAGATATCATCTCAAGTAGTTGCAGAGGAGACCTATAACATCATCCATGTACTCATTAGAAATCACAACAACATAAGTATTCTAAATATTGAGCATAGAAATAGTTCATTTGATTAGCACTCATAAAAACTTAAACAACAAACACATGTGTAGAGTAATCCCACAACCATTTGAAAACAATTATGACTTCAAAACACCTTTTGCTCTTCATATATTCAGAAATAGGAGTATTATTAGTCTATACAATGGGAAAAAGTCCCTCATTACATTCAACGAGTTCTCTTTCATAAGACAGGAGAGACTCATGAATTCTTATGACTATTCATTTAGTTTCCCTTTGCTTTGTCATTTTACATTTCAAATTTATTTTTCATTTTTGTAAATAAACATGTGATAATTACAAACAAAAGCTCAAGAGACTCTTGAATGGTTATTCTTCCCCTAAGGTAGTTCATAAATGATATTCATTTATAAATATTATTAACTTTGACCGTTGTGTCGTCTTTTGTTCCTAGAGTTATTCTAGGAATTTCTGGTATTAGCCTGTTGATTAATATCATTCGATCTTCTTGTCCTCTATCTCAGCCTTCCATCGTGCTCTTGCAGGTCCGATTTTGACTCATGTAGCTTCAAATACAACTGTTTGAACATTGTACAACCCGTTCTCCAATTAAATTCGGGCCTCTTCTGTTTTATGCATTTTATGAGATATTCTTTTCTCAATATGTCAATAAGTGTTGCACCATCACGTTCTAATCTATTTTATATTTTCAAAGAGTTATCTCGGTCCTTATTTTGTTTCCTGTAGCCCCAGATATGGCCATCTGAAGTTTGCATAGTCGATTTTGTCCCCAAATTCGTGATCTTTTGTTTTTTGTGATTTTTTTTTTTGGCCTAAAGTCCTCTCCCAATGCATTCTTTCTCTCGATACCTTTCCAATGAGGTATCATGGGCTCAATTCCGACACCTACAACTCAAGATATGTTCGTTTGAAACTGAGTGCTCACCAACCCTTGATCTCCCTGTGGGTGAATCTAGGTCATTGATCTTTAACCTAAAAATAAAAATCCCACATGCATAAGGTAATCCAAAATTGAATGGTTTAAATAGTTTTAGGTCCTTTACCTAATTTGTATAAGAACCTAGAGGTGACATATGACCTAGGTCTTGTATTGTAATTTTGGCCAAGGAAAATAAAAAGTAAAATAGGAATTAACAAAATTAATTAAATTGATGTGTAAGTTAAAAATCAAATTAATAAAAATACAAGTAATAAAATTAAAATAATGAAATAAAAAGTAAATAATAAAGACAATCGTAAAGTTCCACCACCCCGAAATATTAAAATAATACAATCTTATGCGTAAGTTTCGATGGATGTGTTTCAATGGTAAATCTTCCTGAAGTGTAATTCCTAAAGACCTAAGTCCTATCCTAAATAATATTAAAGTAATCCTACCTAAGTCCTATCCTAAATAATATTAAAGTAATCCTAATGTGGTTGAGACCGAATGGTTTCGAGAAAGTAGGGAGGATGAGGTCCTAAGGTAAATCCTGAGAAAGTAGGGAGGATGAGGTCCCAATGGGGAGGTCCTAAAATATTAATAAAATATTTGAAAGGTTTCCAAAGGTATTAATGAGTGAGGGAAAATGAATAATCTAGATTAAAATTTAATATGAAACCAAAATTAAATTAAATGAGAAGAACATACATCCTAAGACTTAGGGGATAAATGGAAAAATTAAATTAAAATGAAAAATAAAAAGAAATAAACGAATATGCATATATGCATTAAAAAAAATCAAAAGTCAAAGTCAAGTTGTTTCTAATTTTACGGGGCATGGGAATGTGTGTATTATACATTAGATTTTCATTCAAAACACCCTATGTAACAAATAGTTTATTCATGTAAAACAAATAGTTTATCCTTGTAAAAAAAAAATTTACCCATGTAAAAAACATTTTAAACAAATTTGATCCATGTAAAAAAGTGAACTTGTTTTTCCCCACGTAAAAATAAATATTTAGTGTAACTTTAGGGAAAATCATGGGAAATTACCATGTGCAAACCATGTGGTTTTGCAAAACCAAGGGGAAAATACAAATGGAAATAAATAAATACACAAATAATAAATAAAAATTAATTAATTAAATTAAAAATTAAACTATATACATAAATAAAAATAAAAATACAAATTAGGAAAATTATGTCAAGTTACACATTAGATATGGTTCCATGCCCGTCGTGATTCCACACCAATCAGTGTTCCACACCTAGGGACCAAAATTATGAATAAGGTACGGTAGGTAGGCTTCGAGTAACCAAGTGTCAAGGCGAGTAGCTAGGTCAAATGGCGATTAAGAACACTCAGATTCAGATGTGATGAAGGGAAAGCGACCAAGGGGAAGAAGACGACATATCATGCAACAAATCAATGCCACAAATAGTGACTTATAAGGTAAAAGGATATCGATGCCAACTGGATGTAGGACACATGCCACTCTAGTCAAGTTGAACATCTCAAAGGGAAGACTTACTAAGATCACAAAGAAAGGGAATATGATCAAATCAAGGAATCATCTCTTGCGTCAGACCACAATGCATGAAACAGATTGTGAAAAATAGAGAACATGCATTGGATGATGACACAACAAGGTTATACATCCATGAATCTCAATAGGCCTTGGGCCTAGGTTTCCGGAGAGAGGGGAGGTCGAAATAAGAACCTGGTAGAGATCAATTCAAAAAACCTTACGCCCTTTTTACCTTAGGAAAATCGCAAGGGAATTCACTCGATTAGCTTGATGAGACAAGCCAAATGTGTTGGGTGTGTGTTATATTCTTTGCATGTGTGTGTGTGTGGGTGCGTCAGATACGACAACTACGTCTGACGATCCCTTCACATAGGGCTCTGCCGTGTGCGTCGGGCGCTTTCCTAGGGGGGTCCCAGGGGGGGGCATGTATGCCCCCCCCTGGTTACGCGTAGCGTTCGGGGCAACGCCCCGAAAAGTTTTTTTTGGGCGGTTTTTGCTATTTTTAGCAGATTTTGTAAATTAATCCCGGATTAAGGGATTAGGGTTTGGGTATCTACGGAATACCTAAAAACATTGTATATATTGTATGGTGAATGGTGAAATTCAATATAATGAAAATAAGAAAGGTTTTCCCGGTTGAGGGTTACCGGTAAAAATCTCTGTGTAATCTGTGTATGAGCCATTGATTAATTTATGTATTGCTTAAGAATCTATATGCATTGCTTTACTTCGCATGTTTAAAACTTACAAAATGAAGAGATAACGATAGGCTTTCAACCTTCGGGATTTGGACCAGTTATTAGGATAAGGCACACTCAACACTTCAGACAGGGACTCCCGATAGAGTAACGTGATGAGCTCGTCGGATATGATTGTGGGGAAGGAAGATCCAATAGCCTTGTGAGATTTGTACCTCGGGGCGAAAGTAAGAAAAGGTGAATCCACTTTCCGACGAGGGGGAGGATAGTAAGGATCAAGGTTTTGGCCTCATCAACACAATGATTCTGCTCTTCTTTGCTTTCCGAGACACCTAAATCAACTCATTGTCTTTTTTCTTTCTGAGCCGATCAAGTCACCAGCAGGTTGTCGTTGTTCTTTTCCTTTATTTTCTTTACTTTTGTAGAGTTCAAAAAAAGTTGGGGCCATTGGCTCACTTGCATGTCATGTTGCTTGCATGGTGCATGTCGTCTCTGTCAAAAAGATTTGATGTTGTCTAGTTGATCTACGAAATGCTTTTTTTTTTGTCGAAAGATATAAATTTACACGAATCACTATTTCGTTTTGTTCAAAATCTATTTCTGAATATATAAATGGATTCAAAATTCTAAAAAACCCTTTGGGTACTCGATTATAAAAAAATTCTCTATATCCAAATTAAAGAGAGGTTGGAGATTAAAATAAATAAAAAAAAATTAAAATAACAAACTACTGGTATTCTTATTATCCCTTCAACTAAAATCTAGTTAAAAGTTAAAATTTATTTGAAACATATATTCAAATTGGATGGCAAGTGAAATCAACTATTATTTATATTATTAATAATACTTAAAATAATTTAACATAAACAAATTGTTTATAATTATTTTATTAAAAATTGATCACTTATGTAACATCCTTTTATTTATATTAGCATAAATCCATCTTAATCTGGGATCCAACCTCTAGAGGTGAAAGCCTTTTTTAAAGTGCAAAACTTCAGGAAAGGTTAAAGGTTTGCATCTCTAAAGATTTGATTCGAAATTAAGATGGATCTATACTGGTGGTACTATATTTAAAGAAGTTAACATAAACAAATTGTTTATAATTATTCCATTAAAAACTGATCACTCATGTCCCCGAGGCGTAGGACAGTCGGTGACGGAGTGTGTTGTTAAGCCACTCTGTGTTGAAAAGCCACCGGTTTGAAATCTACGAGGACAAAAAATCCAACCATGTTAAGGGTTGGTGTGGCTCAGGCTGGGTGCGATCCTCGGGTGATTTTGACAGCTTAGATGCCCCTGAGTTGCGGTTTCTCAAGCCAAAGGTTAATCCCACTGCCAAGAAGGTCCGGACAAATTAACAAAATAAATAAATAAATCGATCACTCATATAACATCCTTTGAAGGAGTTTATTTGTGATACCTTGGCTATGACAATACTCACTCACCATTGATCGCTATGTTATTAACCTTGGGCGTGACAAATGGGTACATAGACGCGCTTTAGAATCATGCATAGAGTTAGAGTTATAGCCACGACTACTTTAGTTCGACACTACATCTTCCTTTTCCTCACTCGGCCTCCCCATCCTCCCTATTACTCTGCCTTTTTGTTTTTCCCTTCTCATTGATCAAGTGTTACCCTATGTTCTTTCCCTCTATATGTGTTCCTCTATGTTCCTTCCCTTTATATATGTTCCCCTTTCCCCTTAGTTCCTACCATATGCAATCTCTGTGCAATGGCAAGGAGGGACTCCAGTTGTAGGGGGTGTCATGATCAAAGAAGTTAGCCTCCCAACAAGGCTCAACAAGGCATTGATAATTCTGTTTGCACAGATTGGGCTCATACACCTTCGGAGGCATGAGCTGAGATTGACATTGCTGAAGTTGAAGGACGGGTTGAGCAGAGTTGCTTGGTAGACATAAAAATTATTGGTGAGATTGAGTCATGGATTCTAGACACAAGAAACACGAGGAGAAAAAATACAAAGTATCTTCAAATAATTCACTTGTATTGGCAAATGAAAACCATTATGGACAAAGTCTTGGTTGAAATAAGTCAAGCTCATCAGGAGATTTTGTTCCTTTTGGATGCACTGCAACTCCAAATCAAACAAATGGACTTTAAGGTTACAAATCTTGCAAGGAAGATATCTCGTTTGGAGTTTGAGGAGTCCAAAGAGGTTGCTAGGAACACCATTGTTGCATATGATAGTTCTCTACCCACTTGACATGACCAGGTCTCTGGTAATTCCAAGTCTAGAAGTAGTTTTTCTACTACTTGTACTTTCATTCTTGGAACTTTTTGAAAAAAATTGTGTCACTGATAATTTCCAAACTCAAAGGATAAAGGAACTCTAGATGGTCCAGTAGCAGGGCCAATAGTTGATGCCTATGTATAGTTTTACTCCACTTTAATATAATCACAGAAGTTAGTTAACAAAAAAAATTGAAGTCTTTTTGATAAAACTAACCCACTCTTCCTTCTCTTTCTAGAACCTAAAAATTATATATCTCATGGTAGTCAATACTTCTTATTATATTTGTTATTGTGAATTAATCATTTATTAACTTTGGCACAATAAGTATTGTGAAATTAAAAGATTGTGTAAAATATAAAGAACAAGTAGTTAAAGAGACGAAGTTTACCCAGAAGTAGAAGGCTTTTGTAATTACTTATGTGCTTACTATGGAGTTGACAAGTAGCATTTAAAAACACTTATTATAAGAAAACATATTTTTCAATGTCAACCATAATAAAATATTTCAATGTTCACCTTAAGTAAAGTAATTGTGTGTAAAGGCGCTTTATACAACTAGGATGAGAGAGATGTGTAATTACATTCGTTCTCAACATGAGTTGACTTGTGGCATTTAAAACATAAGATCCATCTTAACCCCAGATTTATCAAGCATCTAGAAGGATTAAAAGGTTTTCACCTCGAGAGATTCGATCCCTCTCGGCACTTGATAGATCTGGGTTTAAGATGGATAGAATATGCTAGTTACTCCCTTGTTCAACATGGAGTTGACATGTGACATCTAAAAAATATTAATGAGAAAAAAATATTTCAATGTGGGCCATAAATAAAATATTTCAATGTCCACCTTAAGTAAAATATTTCGATATCAACTATATATATAAGGCCATGGCCAAGCCAGAGACCAAATATATATAACAACTAAAAGTAAAACATTTCTTACTAGAGCCAGGTGTGAGGGAGATCCATGCTCAACATGGAGCTTGCATGCGAGATTTAAAAAAAAATATTAAAAACAAAAAATATGTTTCAATGTTGACATAAACAAAATAGTAATGTTCACCTTAAGTACAATATTATTATATCAACTTTATATATAGAAAGTAAAAAACAAATATTCACCCTACCTTTGTACATCCCATTATGAGGGGGATGTGTAATTCCTTCAATGCTTAACATGAAGTTAATGAGTAAAACAATTCCTTACTCAGTTGATATGTTCTTTCTACATCCAATATGAGGGAAATGTGTAATTCCTTCATTGCTCAACATGAGAGAATATGAAAGAGATATGTAATTCCTTTTGTGCTCAACATGGAGTGGACATGTGGCATTTAAAAAATCTTAATAAGAAAAAAAAAATAGTATGAGGGAGACATGTAATTCCTTCTATGTTCAACATGGAGTTGACACATATCATTTTAAGAAAATTCGCTTAACATGGAGTTGACAAAAAAATATTTCAATGTCACCCACAAATAAAATATTTCAATATTCACCTTAAGTAATTCCTTCAGTGCTTAACATGGAGTTAATAAGTGGTATTTAAAAAAATATTAATAAAAAAAAAATGTTCCAATATCAACCATAAATAAAAATATATATTACTCAACATGGAGTTGGCACATGGCATTTAAATTAATAATAATAATAAAATATTTCATCTCTACCATAAATAAAATAAAATTAGTAATGTTCACCTTAAGTAAAATGTTTTTTATCAACTTTATATATAGAAAGTTATTGAAAGTGAAAAAAAAAATCCCCCAATAGGTGATTTGTACATCCCATTATGAAAGAGATGTATATTTCCTTCAATGTTGAACATGGAGTTGAGAAAGAGTATCTCTATCAGTAAAACATGTATTCCTTTGTTTATAGGTGCAATATGAGGACAATGTGTAATTACTTCCTTATTTAACATGGAGTTGACTCGGGTATTTAAAAAATGTATTAGTAAAAAAAAAGTATTTCAATGTCCACCATATAAAATATTTCAATGCCCACCTTAATTAAAATTAAAATATTTCAATACATATAAAGTCATTCAAAGCAAAATATTTCTTATTGTGCTGAAGACACTCTCTACAACTTGGTAGTATGAGAGAAATGTGTCATTCCTTCAGTGTTGAACAAAGATTTGACTGTTAAAGTCTACAAAGGTATACATACCCTACCCCCCTCTGGATTTGAACTTGTGACCTCTCAGGAGGAAACAGATGTTTTAAAATTCTTACTGCCACCGAAAAAGTGCTTTCTACAAATCAGTATGAGGAGACGTGTAATTCCTTCTATGTTCAACATAGAGTTGACATTTTTCATTTAAAAATGAACCGCTTAACATGGAGTTGACACATGGCATTTAAAAAATAACTGCTTAACATGGATTTGACACGTGACATTTAAAAAAGAACCGCTTAACATGGAGCTTACATGTGACATTTGAAAGACATTAATAATAAAAAAAAAGTATTTCAATGTCGACCATAAATAAAATATTTCAGTGTCATCTATCTATCTATCTATATATTGAAAATCCATAAATAAAATATTTCAAAGTCTACCTTAGGTAAAATATTTCAATGTCAACTTTATATACATATCGGCCTAATCCATCTTAAACTCAGATCTATCAAGAGCCCAGAAGGATCCAATTTCTTAAGGTGTAAATTGTATTATTATTATTTCATTCCATGTCAACACCTAGATGGATCCAATTTCTTAAGGTGTAAATTTTATTATTATTTCATTTCATGTCAAGTTTTACATGGTGCGTGTAATTGTTTTTTTAATTAATCATGTTATCCCTGATATCTAGGGATAACTAGGAGATCATATCTCGAGGCCCACATGGTCCTAGACATGGAGTACCAAGAGCAGGAGCGACTTGAGCATGGCCCTGGAGGGCCCATCTTTATTCTTCTCATCTAGCTTTGTCCTGTCAGCAGTACCAGCTTCCATCACTACCGGCCTGGACTTGCATCAGAAAGGACTCTTGCTCCATGAGGTAATTGGTCCGAGGTATCATGGTATGTGTCATAT
>JZKD02S0371693.1:34562-54733 GCA_000966675.3 Picea glauca | reverse complement strand
TATTCTTTATGTAACATTTACTCCCAAAGACTTTGAAGTGTTTGATTGAAGCAGGTCTCCCATACCACAGTTCATAAGGAGTCTTGTCACTTTGTGGTCTGAGGTGGGCTTTGTTAATAACATGGATTGTTGTGTGTATTGCTTCTACCCAGTAGGTTTGACCAATGTTCTTCTCATTCATCATTGACCTGGTCATTTGCTGCACTGTTCTGTTTTGCCTCTCAACTACTCCATTTTGTTATGGAGTTCTTGGGATTGTGTATTCTCTCTTGATCTCATGCTTATCATAGAATTCCTTGAAATCACTTGACATAAATTCTCCTCCTCTATCTGATCTTACTACCTTTAACCTCTTGCCTGTTTGATTCTTCGTTAAAGCCTTAAATTTTTTAAACTTCTCAAATGTTTTAGATTTTTCCTTGAGAAAGGAAACCCAAGTAATTCTGGAGTAATCATCAATAATCAGCATGAAGTAGTTTTATTTCCCTATTCCTTCATGTCTTGATGGTCCACATAAATCCATATGAACTAGTTGGAGTGGTTTCTCTGTTGAAGTAGATCTCTTGGACTTAAACTGTGTCCTGGTTAGCTTTCCTACTTGGCAGGGTTTACACATAGAATCTTGGGGCTTTGATATTCTTGGAAGTTCTTTTACTGCTTCAAGATTTTTGAGCTTGATTAAGTGGTCAAAGTTTAGATGTCCAAGTCTCCTATTCCATAACCATCTTTCATCATGTTTGGTTATATGACACTCTTCTCTATCTTCTTTCGGCACATATACATTATTTTCTATCCTTATGCCTTTGGTCACCACTTGTCCTGAGTTTACAAACTTTATCTTCCAATACTTGGACGTGAACATCACTTCACATCCTCTGTCACACATTTGAATTACACTGACCAGATTATGTTTCAGCCCATCTACAAGCAGAACATCTTGGGCTTTTCCGTTTCCATTACTTAAACTCACCATCTCTTTACCCTTTATTTTACCTGGAGCATCATTTCCAAAGGTTACGTTTCCTGGTTTGCTTTCACTTAGAGATAGAAACTTACCTTTGTCTCCCATCATATGTTTGGAGCATCCACTGTCTATATACCAAGGGTTCATTTGTCTTTGAGCTGAAAATACTAATCCACACTTGTCACTTTCTTTCTTATTCCAAACCTTGACATTTTCAGCAGGGGAATTCAAGTCTGGTTCATAGTTCCTTAAGCGACAATCAACAAATTTATGTCCATAGTTATGACAAATGTAACATTCTGGTTCGTCGAATAAAGGATCATAACAATTGTTATGCTTAACATGTGTCATTTTTCCATCCATCAAGTGATTTGCAATCTGTGGTGGTTTTTTACTTGGTTGTCTCATTCTTTGTTGTGGCAGATATCTATACCTTGAATGTCTTGATTGCTCATAATTTAATTTTAAAGAACAGTTTACAGACTTATGAAAAAAGTTAGAACAAAGAAACAATATCCATAGAAAAAACATTGGTACCTGGAAAAAGTCTGTCTTCTTTGAGGAGGTCGATTTCTTTCATGCCGATAATTTCTCTAATCTACATATTCAATTCTGGTGCTTTTTCCTTCATTCCTTTTTGGTGGTTGATTTTCTTTCTTTGTTTCTGCAGAGTGATTGTTGTCAATGTTTGAGGATTTGACAAACTTGATAGGTTCTTTGTTTCTTGGATGACCACTACTTGATCCCTCTTCATAACCCAAACCAGTTTTCAGCTTAAGATTCCTTTGTTGATTCAAAATGGTGGCTAATCCTTCTGAGGCTTTGATATTTGACAGATTCTGATGATACAAGGCTTGGAACCTCTCCAACTCTTTCCTAGTTTTCACTACTTCTTCCAAAGCTTTACATCTTGCCTTATTTTCTGATAATTGTTGTTTCAGAACGTCCTCGATTTTCTTTGCCTCTTCTAATTCCACTTTTAGTAGGGCAAAGTCTTCATCAGGATGTTTACTGTCTTTCTTGAACTGTATCAGCAATTGTTTTTTCTTTCTGTTCTTAATTATGAGTCTGTCAATCTCTTCCAGTGCATTGATCAGTTCTCCTTCCATATCAACCACATCTTCTTCTTCATTGGCCTCACTTCCTGTGATTTTATTATCATAGTCCTCTTTGGCCATAAGTATGAAGTCCTTTAGTTTATCTTCAATAGAGTCATCATTGTCTTCATCATCTGAAGGATCATCATCATTGTTTACACAAAGACTTTTCTTCTTAAAATTCTTCTATTTACATAAATTTATGTGTTTGTTCTTCTCCTCATCATCACATGTCTGATCATTTCTTTTGTGAGGACATTTATTTTCAAAATGACCTATCTTACCATAGTTGAAACAATTGAAAGGCAGTTTACCTTTGTATTTGTCTGATCCCTTCTTCAGTCTCTTCACAAATTTTGCTTCAATTTCATCAGGCTCAGAATCCTCATTCTCGTCTGCCTTAAATGATGCTTCTCTGGAGGTGGGTTTATCTTTAACTATTCTCATTTCATATGCAGTCAATGTTCCTAGAAGTTGGTAAAACTCTAAGGTTTTTAGATCATTAAGTTCTTCTATAGCATAGACCTTTGGGTTGAACCTATCTAGTAGAGATCTCAAGATTTTCTGAATTAAATAAGGTTCATCAATTTTTTCACCAAGTGCTTTCATTGCATTTACCAGTTCTTCAACTCTCAGAAAGTATTTTCCAACAGTTTCATCTTCTTTCATCTTCAGCTGTTCAAACTATACTCTGTAGGTTTGAAGCTTGGCGTCCTTTACCTTCTCATTACCTTCATAACTGCTAATGAGTTTATCCCACAATTCTTTGGCAGTTCCTAGGTGCATAACTTTTACAAATTCTGCTTCTGCAAGCCCACTCAAGATAGCATTCATAGCCTTAGCATTGAAGCTAAATTCTATCTTGTCATCCTTATTAGCTAGTACAACTGGCTTTACATAACCAGTATCTACCACATCCCAAACATCTGCACCTAAATCCATTATGTAGGTTCTCATTCTAACTTTCCAAAAGGCAAAGTTTGTTCCATTGAACAAAGGAGCCTTATTGGTTGAATTTCCTTCATGGCTTGACATTTTTAAGCACTAGGATCTACCCTTAGATAAAAGGAACCTGGATCTGATACCAATTGTTGCACAACTGAGAGGGGGGGGGTGAATCAATTGTTACCAAGCTTAAACAATTATGCTTATTTTAAAATCTTTGCAGAGCACTGAATGACAATCAAAATAATGCAAGGAAGTAAGCAATAGAACATTCAACATCATTCACACATATGAAATATACAGAGACAGATATTTCTTGAGGAAACCCATAAAGGGTAAAAACCTCTTCTTCTTTATATGATAAGTAATCTTTACATTCTCTACATTATCATACTTATGAGAACCAACTCATAATGAGGCTACAACCTCTATTTTATAGTTATATCTCATATATGCTTAGTCTGGGATGTTATACAAAATTCTTCCCAACGCACCGAGGTCAAACTATGACCCTAGGAAAACTCTCGGGCCTCATGTCGATGGCATTATAGGCTCCGCAAATGTTAAATCTACAGATTTGGTGGCAAGCTAGTTGAAAGAGTTGTCTCTAATATAGTCTGTAGGAGGAAAATATTATTCTGTGTCCTCCACTCCCAATCAGTCGGCGGATGTACATTTTTTGCAGTCGTCGACCAACTTGAATGGTAACTAGCAACCAAGAGGGAAAAAAGGAAAGGTGTTGGCACAGGGGCAGACCCGGGTTTCAACGCTTCAACAACACACCAACAAAACCCTAACTACCAGCCCTTTTGGCAACACCTATGAAGCATATGAAGTCTCACCCGAGGTAGAGGTAGGGATCATTGCAGGACTCAAGTGTCTACAACCTAGCTGGGACATAGATCTGTGATTACACCACTTAACAAAGAAATTAGCAGTGAACATTCATCAGTATATAAACCTTATTCGCATCGCATATCCAAGCCCTAATCATAGAGCAATGCAGTATTCAACCAGATATAACACATCTAATCACTTAGCATAAGGAAACAAATCAGATCTAGTATCTTATTCACATCATTAGGCACTAAGCTTATCACATTCATCTAAACATATATTACTACACTAGCATAAATCATATGGAAACACAATAACCATAATTCACAAAGCAACCATAACACAACATATACGTGGTTCACCCCCAGCCTGGGGCTACGTCCACCAACTCTTCTTCTCTTTATTGTCTTATGTCAATCATCTACATGCACAGAGCCACAAAATCCTACTCTGCATAGGAAAGGAGATCTATGCACACCTTGCCAGATCCTCCTTCCCCGAGTAGATCTAGGTACAAAGCCTTACACAGTCAATGCATAAAGCACTACAATTGACATGCACTTAGCTCTGCAAGTCTTAACACATCTTCTTGCACATAGCTAGTACTAGCACTCAGTTATAGGTAGGTACTTCTTACATCTCCTAGATATCTATTTATATATTACAAAAAGGGCCTAAACATGGGTAAACCCATGGGACGACATCCCCATACCTGTTACATAAACCCTAATCTCAAAAATTCCCTAAAAAGGGGCCAAGATCCCGTGATCTCCGCTTCGACTTGCGCTCTGCCTTTGACCAGCCTATCGAAGTCCCAAAATGGTCAAACATGACCAATGTTTCCACAAAACTTGGTCAAGGGACAACAGGACCCTAAAACTCACCTGTGATTTGTCCTGAGTCACTTTGATCTGGGTAACTCTGCCTCGAAAGCCTTGATCTTGGCTCGAGCTGCTTCGACTTGTTGTTGTGCCAAGGCCTCCTTCTCGGCAAACTCTTGAATAATTGGCTCATTCATAGGTCCCTCTAATCATTGTTCTACTGAGGTCACTACTTGTTCGAGCTCTGCTCCTAGCCTTCAATCTCCTCAAAAAGTAGGCAAGCTGCATCCTTGAATGGCTGGAGCTTCTGAGTTACTTCCATGACTTTGATTTGTATGACATGGACCTGTTGTTGAGTTGTGCGTTGTTCTTGGGATATTTTCATCCTCTCAACTGCTGATAGGATTTTCAACTATGCTTGTACTGTTGCTTCTTGCTACTTTGACTCTTGGAGATGTGCCTCCAGTATCTTCTATTCACGGTCCTCGGTAAGTTGCTCATAAGACTGTGCACTGCGACTACTTAGCTATTTACATTCCACAACTAATGCTTTGATCCTTTCAACTTCTCTCTAGGCAGTTGCTTCTCTTTGGTCTTGCACTTCCTGCAGAGTGCTTGTCACTATTTGTAGCTCTAGTTCTGTGACTCTCTATTGAAGCTGTCGAATGGCTTCAGCAAGCTTCGCCACTTGATTCTCCATTAGGTCTTTCTCCATTTTCTCTAAGCCTGTCAAAAAGCGAAGTTCTCTACAAACTACTTCTTTAACTCCAACCTACTCCATGAGCAATTGTTCTTTCTCCTGTTGGATCTGCACTCTGTTCTCTTCGAACTTGGTTTGAAGGTCGTCCTTCTCCTACTGTGCAACTCGGCATTGATCTATGATTTCCTCTTGTGCTTGCTTCAAGGCCACTATGGCATGTTCTTTTTCTTCCTGTGCACGACGAAGGTGAGCTTCAGTTGTATCATCTATTCTACAGAATTGGGTAGGCTCATCTCCCAATTCTGGTTCTTCTGATGGAGGTGGTGCAATGGACACTACACGGTTGGAGTGAAGGTCTTGTTGTACACCTCTTGGCTCTGTCTTAATTCTATCATACATGGCTTCTTATTTTTCTTCAATTCTCTACACAATATCTTCCAAGGGGTCTGATACAACTGTGATAATGCAGTCAAACTCATCGACCATGAGCACACTCTGCAGCTTTGGCCTACTAGATTTAGACTTCTTCCGCGATGTAGGTTTTGTGGGGGAAACATTTCTTTTCTTAGAGGGATCTGCGTCATTAGGGGGATTCTGTGGCAGTGTTACTTCACCTTTCTTCTTCTTATATTCTTCCCCTTCTTTCTCTTCTTTGTCCACTTCATCATCACCTCCTCCACTAGGTGAGTCGGATGCAGTCTCTTCTGATGTGGTGCGTATTTCCTGTACATCTTCCTTCTTTTTATCCCTGCTACTATTGGGTGCATCATACTCTTCACGAGTAACCACTAGATTTCCAATGAGGTCAGGGTCGGACAGTTATGCCTGGTCGACTGGTATAAGGAACTCTATGGGCCATTCCTTAGTGATTTCTTCCAGGTCCTCTTTTGTGATCTTGTAGTAGGACTGAAGCTCTTCTTTACTTTCATCAACGCACATAGTGATATAAATAAAGTGCCTATCTACGTGGAACTTCATAAGAGGCATGAACTTGTCGAGGGTGTTCAATGTCATATGGGGGAAAGACTCAATATCCATGTTTAGTTGTAGGTAGTAGGTATTGAATATTGTGTTCGACAACCATTGTTTCCCCATATCGCTCAAATACTAGAGTGTAGTGAACTTCACAGCGAGGGGCTCAAACAACTCAATGTCAGGGAAGGTCATACCTTCCAACATCTCCCAAGTAGTAAGCGTGATGAGGATCAGCAGCTAGCTATAATGGAACTCATAGCCTTGATCCTGAGCTTCACGACAATCCAATTCTAACTAGTTGACTAAGTAACTAGCCCAGTTCATCTCAAGTCCTTACATGCATTTTCCAGCAAGGTCAACGACAAACGCTATGACCTATGTGGGTTTGTTATTTCAAAATAGCTTACCAACAATCAACTGGAAAGAAAGGCGCACTGCGCCATTATGAATAGATGCTACCTTGTAGCCTCATGTCCCCTTCTCTACATCATCATAGGTGACTTTAATCCTTTGTGCCAGGGCATGGTCTGTAGCCTTCCCTGGGTGAAATTATTGCAGGTCTAGTACCTGCATGCTCAATTCAATGATCCAATGGATCAGCATCAGATAGATGGTGATACACATGTCCAACCACAGATAACCTCCATGGAAGCATGCCAGTAGGAGCTTAATGCACACATTAACCTCTTGGTGCCTTCCAAAATGTGGTATCTTCATCACGTTCAAGATAGTGGACCTCACAATGTTCATAGTCCATGGTTGGGGGATGATCTTCAAGTTCTTCCCCTTCGTCTTGGTCAGATATTTGTGAGGTGTGAGCATGCCATAGCTCTTGCGGTCTCCTAGGTTATAGTCATTGATATTCAAGGTAGAAATCCTCTCTAAATGTGATATGACTTCTTGTATTCCCTTCGAGATGTACGTAGTGATGACTGTGTAGTCAAAGTCCCTCGGGGACATTGTCAGGACTGACCACACCGGCCAGAGGTGGGATGTAATCAGGCAGGATGGGCAGGATTAACTTCGCATTCAGAAAGTCATATCGATGCTTGGTTCTCTTCTCTGCCATAGCTCGGGATGGTCTGGATCCACGAGCAGTCGATGGAGAGGCTTGGACTCCTCTCGTCAATAAATCTTGAACTCCTGCATACATTACCTTTTCATCCATTAGATCGATCACAATTTCCTCTACTAACTTTTCTACTGCGCTCATGTCATCTGACATGCACACTCAAGATCAAATATCTCAAGTTGATGAACAAATACTCAATGCAACAGAACGGATGGTGAGGTCTCAATGATCATTGCGCGAAATCAACTAGTTCTCTGTGGGCTCAGATAATCACAATTGGAAAAAGTGTTCTCGGTGCAACGCTTGACAGAATAAATAGACAACACCGTAATGGTTTATTCCAACGGGGCGAAAAGACTTCATTAATGCAATTCCATCCATTATGGCGCGGTCCTAACGGTCCAATGGTGATATTTTGGTCCATAACTACTCTTCTAATTGTTCAGGAGAGTTGGTCTAATGGTTATAATGCCTCCAACGATTATGTTTCTTTGCCATGGCAAAGTGCCATTCTGTGTTGTACTGATATTCCGACGAAATTCAAATTCTAGAAACCTTCCTTCTGCAAAGTTATTTCTGGAGCTTCTTGTATTTTTTCTAACTTTTCTCTCTTCTTGCTGAGCTTTCTAGCCTTTTTTCCTGTAATCTGAGTTACTGGGTTCCTCTTCCCATTTTGATTCTTATCTTCTCTTGGCATAGTAACTTCACATTGTTGACAATTTTTCATAGGGTTCGAGTGTAATACTTCTTATTTTTCTGGAGTAGGTGCCCTACTCTCTTTTATGGATAGGTCTTTCAAGTCTATCTTTGTTCTTTCAGCTTTGACAGCCAGATCCCTATTCCTTAGCAGCTTCGACTTGTTCTCTTGTTCGTCTATCAAGTGTGATATTTTCCTAGTCATGAAATCTGGTGATTCTTGTTTTTTTTGTTCTAGGGCTTCCTCTTCTTTTCTTCTTTGGATCTGATCTTTCTCAATCCAGGTCCTTCCTAGAAAAATAGAAAATGAGGCGTTGTTCTCAATAAACTTAATGACTTCAAATTCTTCCTCTCTCGAAGTTCCATGAGCACTCATAGATGTCTTGGTAAGTCTTCCACATAGGTTGATTAGCTTTCCTCTAAATAATCATATTCCTCCAAATGAAGGAACCATAACAGGCTTTCCCAAAATTTCTCAAGTTCTTTTTGTCATAATATTCACCCATGTTTCCTCGTCCAGAACATAGTCTATGTTGAAGTCTCCTATTCTTGCTTCTATGCATTCTTTGTCTTTTAAGATCTTTGATAGATTAGTGTCTATGTGGTCATTCAGGGTTTCTTTCATCTTTAGTAATACAGTCTATGATTCTTTCTGGGATTCTTCCATAATCTTAGTCTCTTGGCCTTTCTCATGGTTTGCTTGTTCCATATTTATTCTTTCAATCTTAGAAATCATTCTAGGGAAATCCAGAACTTCATGGTCCATAGATTTACAACAAAGACAACTAGGTATTCTACCAGGGCATTGCTTAGCAAGGTGTCTCGGTCTTCTGTAACTGTAACAAAGGGTTAATCCTCTCTTTATCTTAAATGATCCCCAACTTTTCCTATATTGTGCACTGAGGTCACAGTAACTAGCCTGCAAAAAATTATTTCTAGGATCTTGCATTCATTTGTCATTCCAAACATTCTTTCTATGTGTTAGCGTCAGAAGTCACTCCTGGATTTCTTGCAGGAGCAGAGCCCGACGCCCATCAGTTTTATGTCACGATTTGTTTAATGGGGTGATAGGATGGGTAAAGACTCAAGAAAATATAGCTTTAACTCAGAAAACTGGGCCTAGTATGTAGAAATCAAGGGAGGTCTTGATCCAACTTCCATTAGTAAGTGGATTAAAGGGTGGTAGGTGGAAGACTTGTGATAAGGGAGAGCAAGACTGCCTCGGGCGACAGGCCTTCGGAGGCTTGCAGGTGAAAAACTCAGAAGCCAAGATCCTCTTGGTCCAGAGCTTCAAGGAGTTGAGGGGTGACTCGACTGGATCCTTCAATTCCAAGTCGTTCAACGCTAAGAAAATCACAGGAACTGATTAGAAACAATGTAATTGTTACAGTGATCCAACCTACATCATCCTATAACAGCTACAACTCGACTAGATCCTCCAATTCCGAGTTGTTCTAACGTGGTAAACAAAGAGATGGAAAGAAGCTGACATCCATAAAGTAAGAAATATCCAATGCCTTATACATTAACCAGAGCGACTAACACTTCATCAAAACTTTACAATCGGGAGCCTTTCTCAACCATCCATCATTTCAAAAATGCAAAAATTGAGTACATATACTTGGTCATATTTTCCCAACAAAGGCGCGCTCGCCCTCCAAGGTGTAGCGTCTCTTCAATCGATCTTCGGGCGAAATTCCTTCGTCATATGTCTCCTTAACTTCGCATGGCCTTTGCAGGGGAGTTAGCTGAAACATTAAAGGCTAAAATGGCGTGTGCAGACTTTTCTGTCTAATCGGGGACTTCGGCATGGCTTCTTTGGAAAAATCAGTACACATAACTCCTTCAAGCAGACCGCTTGCCATACCCTCCATACCTCACACTCAATGAATGAAAGGAGGTTTCAACCACCCGTTCTTGCCTTCATTTACTCCAAGCGGAAACCAGGAGCGAAATCGTATCCGATGGCACCTGGAAATCGCAATGATCCTTTCGGCGACTGGACTCGACGCTTTTGGCCTCTTTTGTTGAGATATTTTATTTCCCAAGTGACCACGGACCGTGACCCTGCTTTTATTCCCATAGGGGCTTTCGTCGTTCACGAATAGGAAAGAGCTGATCCTTGCTTATCATAGTTGCGATGGGCGAAACACCGAGGTGGCTCAATTGGGTGCCACACATCCTTCAAATCTGATGGTCCAAAACTCACCCGACGCTGCTGTGGGCCCCAGGTCCTGGATGCTCTTGTTACTTTGCTCATCGAGGATATGAGGGAGCTTCTCCTTGTGCTTCGAAACTGCGATGGGCGAAAAGGCGGGGAGCCTAATCGCGCGCCAAGTGTCCATTTCAGATGGACGGCTGAGACTACCTCTCGATACTGCGGGCCTGACTTTGGGCACCATCGGCACTTTGGGGTTCGGGGTTTAGAGATGTACAATGACATAAAACCTCCACCCTTTGAACTCGCGATTGTCGAAAAGTCGACGTGACCAGATCTCGTGCCACGCGTCCTTTGGGATGAACGGCTGCCATTCATCCCTGCACAAAATATGGGCGTTATCCATTGCGCTAACCTCGGCGTAACTTCTCTATCTGTGATTTCCCGCCAACCGTTGATTTTCTCATATGGATGGATCCGGACCGTTGACACTATAATTTTACCCGCTCGCTTGATTTTAAGTCCGAAAAGGACTTCTTCTATGCGTTGTGCTTGGGCGCTCCTTGTGCAACTTGTAGACCTAGATATCCCAATGTCGAAGACAAGTAATGTTGCTAACATTAGGATCCATGGGGGATAGAGTTGTCCCTGTGATGCTCTAAGGACTCATTTTGCAGTTCCAGTGCCTTGTTGTTGGGCTATGGAGTCATTTATTAAGCCGAAAAATAAAAATAAATAAAGAACCAAAAGGACAATATTTACAAACAAAGGAGCCATCGAAGGCTCATACAAAACATTTCTTCAGAAAATGCCCATTTACTGGGTTGTTGAAAACTTCTTCACCCTTCAAATCCTACAGCCGACATGTGTTATTTGAGAAAACCTCAGAGATTTTGAAGGGTCTGATCCACAGGGCTTCTAATTTTCCATGCTTGCCCTTATCCTGCTTAGGAGCATCCCATTTCAGCACCAGGTCTCCTATCCGAAATTCTTCCTTATTGGCCTTCTTATCGAAAACCTGCTTGATCCTTTGTTGATGGTCCTGAGTTCTATCCGTTGCCTGCTCCCTGTCCTGTTGGGCCTCCACTAGCTAATGAATCCTTCTGATCATGTCATCAGGCTCCTCCTGATTATCTTGGAGGAATTTTGCTACAGGAATGGCTAAATGAGAAGGGAAAATAACCTCTGCTCCATAGACTAATTGGAAAGGAGAGACTTCGATAGATCTCTTCGAGGTCACTCAATCGGCCCATAGAGCAAACTTTAATCTTGAATGCCAGGCCTTCTTGTTGTCTTCCAGCAATCTTTTGATGATCCTTATCAGGCTTTTGTTGGAAGATTCAGCTAAACCATTGCCCTGTGGATAATATGGGGTGGAGTGAATCAATTTGATCTCGAACTGCTCACAAAACTTGGCTAATGGCTCAGACTTGAAAGACGCTGCGTTATCAGTGACAATCTTACTTGGGCAGCCAAACCTTGTGATGAGGTCCTCCAGGAACCCAATGATTACCTTGTGGGAAGCGCTCCTGGTACGGATAGCCTCAATCCACTTGGTGAAGAAATCTGTAGCAGTCAGGATCCATTTGTGCTGCCCACTGGAAGCGGGGTGAATTTCTCCAATGAAATCTAGGCCCCATTGTTGGAAAGGTCCCGAAACAACCACAGGATTTAGCGGCAGGGACTTGAGTTGTTGTTTTCCTGCAAATCTTTGACATTGAATACAGGCTCTAACTCCTCTGTGGACATCAGCGAACAAGGTGGGCCAGTAGTACCTGGCTCTGAGAATTTTGTGGGTTGTGGCCTTCCAGAAATGGTGCCCTCCACATAGGCCGCTGTGAAATTCAGCCATGATCCTGTCAGCCTCTTGTGAATTCATGCATTTTAAAATCACCCCCAGGGGGTCTTTCCAATATAAAATTTGATTGATAAGGCAGTATCTGACTGCCTTGAGCTTCAGATCTCTTGCTTTGTTTCTTTGCAGGCCATCTGGAGGTTGAAACTCTTGCAGAAAGTATATGACATCTTTATACCAAGGACATCTAGCCAATGTGGGCTCCCTTTGAGGGTCCATGTCAGACAGTCGACCCTGCTGAATTCCTGAACATTCATTGATGAAACTTATTCCCAAAGCTTGAAAATTGGCTTCAGCCAATAGCTTGGCTAAACCTTGACCTTTGATCAATTTGGTAGGCTTTATTTCCAGGTCAAACTCAAGAATCTTGGCTATCCACTTACTCCTCCCGTCTATGTCAGGCTGAATAAGAATGTCTTTAACAATAGCTGAGGGGACATAGGCTATGATTTTTGACTGCAGGACATAGATTCTGAATGCCTTGAGGGCCTTTACCAGTGCATAGGCCTGCTTCTCCATAGTGTCATACCTGACTTCGGCATCCCTCAATGCTCGGCTGAAATAGGCAATAGGCTTCTCTAGCCCATCCTTGTTTGTCTGTAATAAAACAGTGGCTACCGTGTCAGGTGAAGCGAAGGAGAAAATAAGGAAATCCTTTGAGTAATCAAGACTAATCAACACAGGGGCTTCATATAGGGCCTTCTTTATTTGCTCAAAGGAATTTCGCGATTCAGGAGTCCACTTCACTTCATTTCCTTTCCTTAACATGGTTGTTATAAGTTTTACCTTCTCAACAATGTTGGGCACAAACCTCCTCAGAAAATTAATCTTACCAAGGAAAGATTGGACCTCCTTCTTGGACCTCGGGACTGATAAGTCTTGTATTGCCTCAACTCTGCTAGGGTCAATCCTGACTCCTTTCGTTGATACTATGTGGCCTAGTAACTTTCCCTCCTGCATGGCGAACAGAGATTTCTTGGGGTTTAATGAAATGCCAAAACTCCTACATTTCAAGAAAACCTTCCTGAGATGACAACAATGTTCCTTATCAGATTTTGAAAATACTGTGATATCATCCAGATAGACGACCACAAATTTATCCTTTTCCCCAATGAAAGCTATGTCCATGGCACACTGAAACGTTTCCCCTACATTCATCAATCCGAAAGGCATCTTGGCATACATGAATGTGCCCCATGGAGTGGTAAATGTCGTATTTTCCCTGTCCTCAGGCAGAACAGAGACTTTATTGTAGCCAGCGAAACCGTCAATCATGGACATCCTGGAGGCTCTTGTTACCCTCTGTAGTATATGTTCCATATTTGGTAAGGGGTAGTTATCCTTTCGTGAGCTCATGTTCAGGTTTCTGAAGTCTACACAGAGTCTGATTTCTCCATTCTTTTTCCTTACTGGTACCAAGTTGGCCACCCACTCTGAGTATCTCAGTGGTACGATGATCTGGGCCTGCAACAGCTTCTTCACTTCCCTCTCCATGATAGGCAGCATCATAGGATTTATCTATCTTAGCTTCTGCCTAAATGGCTTTGCCTCTCCTTTGAAAGGGATTTTATGCTCGATGACAGAAGTGTCATATGTTTTTAGGTCTTCGTAGGTCCAGGCGAAGACATTAGCAAATTCCCTCAAAAGTTCAATGTATTCAAACCTCTGCTCCTCTGTCAGGCTTCTTGACAATTTGACAAACTTGGGCTCACTCTCGGTGCCAATGTTTCACTAAATAGCACCAGCGTCATCCTCCGAGATTTCCCCCTTTAACGACACAAAATTTCTATCAAAAATCCTTTCCAAAGGAACCAGTCCCCTTGGAATATGATTGTTGGGCAACTGCACAATGTTACGCTCTGCAATCTTATTCAGAAAATTACCCCCATCAAGATTTTCTTTAGAGACAGAGTCTTTTTCGATATGCATCTCTAAAAATTCTTCGACAGTCTCCAAGAACTTCTTGATCTCGAGATCATCCTCAAATACCTTCCAATGTTTGACGTTGTCAGGTATGGAGGGCCTGTATTTTACTTCTACATCATATTTGAATTTGGGCGGCAAGGGTACTTTGAAATTGCTTGCTGATGTAGCCAAGGAATATGCCATTGTGTTCTCCTCTCTTGGGATGAAAGAAATGTTAAATGCTAAGAAGAAACTATCAATTAGGTCCCATACCTCATTTCTGTAACTCCTAAGTCAAGGATGCTTAGCCTGATAAGCGTTTCTGATCTGTTGGACCACCAACTCTGCATCTCCGAACACTGCTACTTCCTGAATTTCCATTTTCCTTGCGACTCTTAATCCTAGGATAAGAGCTTCATACTCTGCCACATTTTTGGTAGCTTCAAATTCTAATTTGTATGACAGAGATATGGTTTCTTGAGTAGGTGACACAAAAAACACCCCAGCCCCAGCGCCTTCCCTAGAACAGGCTCCATCAAAGAACATTTTCCAAACGGGGGTGATGGAGGGAAGAAATTTATGGGAAGTGGTGGGCAACTTTCTGAGCTTAAGAGGAGGCTCGGGAGAATGGGTGAGTTGTAGAAAACTGGAGCCTAGATCAGTGTCTAAGGCAAAAATAGGATGGTTAGTAGGATTAACTTCATCACTGATTATATAGGCCAATTGGGCTTCCCTGTATAGCCTCCTATGGTCTCCTACAAACACTGGGATGGTAGCATATGTGAGGTCCATCTACAAAGTTCCCCCTAGTCTTTTTATCCAATATCTTGATAACAACATACCGAACTTGGGGGGAACATCAGCCACTACAATATCCATGACCACACTTTTCATGGGCAACTGAAACAAGGTCAAGACCAGGTCTTTGATAACTCCTAGACATTGAACCTTTCTGGAGTCAAAGGAGTAGAGGTCATGGTAGGCTCGGGTGACTTCTAGTCCTAACTCTTCCATGACAGTTTTGGGCATGAGGTTGTGAGAAGCCCTCAAATCCATCAAGCAGTTATGTAGTACCTTGTCATGTATGTTCAAGGAAGTGTAGAAGGGAGGAGATGATTCATTCCTGTCTTCTACCATAGGACCTAAAATAACTGTAGGCTTTTCATCTTGCAAATTGATGGAGTCTGTGGGAAGGCATGAGACCTCCGACTGTAAAAGATCAGAGAAGCATTTCTTGAACCCTCCATGTTTAATCAATTCGTTCAGGGGCACAGGGATTCTGATCTTTTGAATTTCATGCTCGAAATTAAAAAAAGAGGTAAGCTTCAGGATTTCTCTTATTTCAGGAACATGACTCTGGACTATGGGAGAGAGGGGTTGGGGCTTCTTACCTATATGATTGTCTGCTACTTCATTAGTAGGTTTCTCCATTCTAGTGGACTGCTCAGGGACATCATGTGCTATTGTATTTTTCTTAGACCTCAGATCATATCTGCCTTGGCTACCACTAGTCTTGTCTCCCTTGCTCAGTTCATTTAGCTGGTTGTCCATGAGAGAATCCTCGTACGTTGATTGAGTGAGATGAGGAAAAGGAGGAGTGTCTCCGAAGCAATGGATTTCAGGATCAAGCTCATCTATTTCCCCTTCTTCCCCCTCGGCCACAAAGTTATTTTGAAAGGGGGCCTGAATCTTCTGGTCTTCTCTGTCTCTTCCCCTCTCCCTTTGCACAGTCGGGGAAGTAATATTGTTTGGCCTCCTGAAACCTCCTTTATTTTCGGCGTTTTGGGAGCCCTTGTATGCTTGCCTCCCCTCCACCTTCATTCTCTCCATCTCTGTAGATAGAGACTTCACCATCCTAGTCATCTCATCCACTTGAGGGTGGGGCACCGATGGGCCAGAAGTTTAGGCTTCAGATCTTCCCTTTTTTCTGTCTGCGTCGGCCTTGTTCCTCAGTCTATTAGCTAATAATACATTGGACTCCACTTCTATGGCCGCATCTTTCATTTGAGCTAAGGAGGTGGCTCTTCTTTCTCTCAATAAAAGACAGAAATCGGGGCCAAATGCACTAGCATAAGAAATCTTGGCCAAGGCTTCTAAAGGTTTTATTTCGGCAGGGATTTTATTATACATCTTATTGAATCTTTTGGAGAAGTCAGAGACAGACTCTCCATCCATATTTTTCAAAGACCCAAACTCTGTCATGTAATACATGAAATCCTTCCTATCACCCCATTTCCTTAGGAAAGCACTATCCAGGGCTTCGATCCCAACAACAGATCCGGGGGGCAATCCTCTAAACCATTTCCTGACCTCACCATCCAGGCTCTGGACGAATACCCTCATCTAGACATCTTCATTTTCAATGTTCGGGTTGTCTTCATAACTATAGAATGCAACCAAATTCTCTTCAGTAGTTACATCCCCTTCCCCAGTGAACTTGGGCATGTATTTCAAGTAATCTCCAGCAAGGAGAGGATTCATAGGATGGGGTAGAACTAAGGGAGCATATCTGGCAGCGACTATGGAATCCATTCTATTCAGAGGGGGATTAGCACCAGCCATAGGAATATTAGGTGGAGGATAACTTGGAGGAGAAGGAGCTCACGAAGGGGCTACTGGGAATGAGTCTCGAAGTGGAGTGGGAAACAAGAGGGGATTTAAGGAGAAGGCTAATGAGCTCAAGTAAGCAGGTGCTCCTCTTTGCACAGGAGTAGTAACAGTAACAAGAGGAGGAGCAGTAAAGATAGGAGTGGGGAAATATTTTGTAGTCCTGGGTCTACACCAAGGTATAGCTTCAGAGGAGAGGGGAGTGACAAGGCTTTCTCCCTCCAATCCCAGACCAGGAGGGGAAAACTCAGTAGGAACACTCTCAAAATTCAGGAAACGAGAAACCTTGAAGGAGATCTATTAATAAACTGAGGAGGAGAAAAAGGAGTTCCTACAGAAGGGGATGGCAGATTACCTGGTTCGACGGTGGAAGTTTCTTCTTCAGGGGCCTTTCCTTTTCTGAGAATCACCTCTGGATCAGTTCCTGGTGTAGCTAGAGGCAGCTATGGATGAGACCACGTGTGTCTACCACTGAAAGCCATAATTAACACGGCAGGTTCGCCACAGTGCAGTCATCACAATGGAGTCGCCAGGTGCACAGTAGCAATATTTAAAGGCTCTGATACCTGATGCACCTTCAGAATCGGAGGCTCAATGTCGTTCAATCCTGGGGAAAATTTTCAACTTCGTCCCTGGCAACGGCGCCAGAAATGTGAGCGTCAAAAGTCACTCTTGGATTGCTTGCAGGAGCAGAGCCCGACGCCCATCAGTTTTATGTCACAATTTGTTTAATGGGGTGATCGGATGGGTAAAGACTCAAGAAAATATAGCTTTAACTCAGGAAACTGGGCCTGGTATGTAGAAAGAAAGGGAGGTCTTGATCCAACTTCCATCAGTAAGTGGATTAAAGGGTGGTAGGTGGAAGACTTGTGAGAAGGGAGAGCAAGACTGCCTCGGGCGACAGGCCTTCAGAGGCTTGCGGGTGAAAAAATCAGAAGCCAAGATCCTCCTAGTCCAGATCTTCAAGGAGCTGAGGGGTGACTCGATTGAATCCTTCAATTCCAAGTCGTTCAGCGCTAAGAAAATCACAGGAACCGATTAGAAACAATGTAACTGTTACAATGATCCAACCTACATCATCCTATAACAACTACAACTCGACTGGATCCTCCAATTCTGAGTTGTTCTAACACGGTAAAAAAACAGATGGAAAGACGCTGACATCCATAAAGTAAGAAATCTCCAATGCCTTATACATTAACCAGAGCGACTAGCGCTTCATCAAAACTTTACAATCGGGAGCCTTGCTCAACCATCCATCATTTCAAAAATGAAAAAACTGAGTACATATACTTGGGCAAATTTTCCCAATAGAGGCACACTCACCCTCCAAGGCATAGCATCTCTTCAATCGATCTTCGGTCGGAATTCCTTCGTCAGACGTCTCCTTAACTTTGCATGGCCTTTGCAGGGGAGGTAGCTGAAACATTAAAGGCCAAAATGGCGTGTGCAGACTTTTCTGTCTAATTAGGACTTCAGCATGGCTTCTTTGGAAAAATCAGTACACATAACTCCTTCAAGCAGACCACTTGCCAGACCCTCCATACCTCACACTCAATGAATGAAAGGAGGTTTGAACCACCCGTTCTTGCCTTCATTTACTCCAAGCGGAAACTAGGAGCGAAATCATATCCGATGGCACCTGGAAATCGCGATGATCCTTTCAGCGACTGGACTTGACGCTTTTGGCCTCTTTTGCTAAGCTCTTTTATTTCCCAAGTGACCACGGACCGTGACCCTGATTTTATTCCCATAGGGGCTTTCGACGTTCGTGAATAGGAAGGAGTTGATCCTTGCTTATCATAGTTGCGATGGGAAAAACTCTGAGGCGGCTCAATTGGGCGCCACGCATCCTTCAAATCTGATGGTCCAAAACTCACCCGACGCTACTGTGGGCCCCAGGTCCTGGATGCTCTCGTTACTTCATGCATCGGGGATATGAGGGAGCTGCTCCTTGCGCTTCAAAACCACGATGGGAAAAAAGGCGGGGAGCCTAATCACGCACCAGGTGTCCGTTTCAGATGGACGGTTGAGACTGCCTCTTGATACTGTGGGCCTGACTTTGGGTGCCATCGACACTTCGGGGTTCAGGGTTTCGAGATGTACAATGACATAAAACCTCCACCCTTTGAACTCGCGACTGTCGAAAAGCTGACGTGACCAAATATCGTGCCACGCGTCCTTTGGGATGAACGGCTGCCATTCATCCCTGCACAAAATATGGGCGTTATCCATTGCGCTAACCTCGGCGCAACTTCTCTATCTGCGATTTCCTGCCAACCGTTGATCTGCTCATATGGATGGATCCAGACCGTTGACACTATAATTTTACCCGCTCTCTTGATTTTAAGTCCGAAAAGGACTTCTTCTATGCGTTGTGCTTGGGCGCTCCTTGTGCAAAATGTAGACCTGGATATCCCGATGTCCAAGACAAGTAATGTTGCTAACACTATGCATAGGAATAACATATATCTCACTATTTCTATCAGATCTACTCATATCAAATCTTCTTTCTTCTAGTTGTGCCCTAGTTTTCAGGCTAGCACAAAATTTATCAAACATACCTAGATCCATACTTTCAAAAATAAAAAATTTCACTTATCTTACCTTTAGCAGAGCACAAAGCTTTCAGATCTTACTTCTAAAAAAACAAATTCATTGTTCTTACCTTTAGCATAGCACAAAGCTTCAAGATCTTACCTCTTAAATAAAAAAAAATGTTGTTCTTACCTTTAGCAGAGCACAAAGCTTCAAGATCTTACCTCTTTTCTTCATAATAGACTTCTCTTCTCAGAATAGAGCTTCACAAGTCAGGTAGAATAATGCGCACTAAAGAAACAGATCTACGCATAGATATTTCTTTCTTTTCCTTAGTTCCCAACATTCACAGTTTCAGGTCCCGGCAAGGGAACAATTTGTTGGCATAGGGGAAAACTCGGGGTTCAACGCTTCAACAAAGCACCAAAAAAACCCTAACTACCGGCCCTTTCGGCAACACCTTCAAAGTAGATGAAGTCTCACTGGAGATAGAGGTAAGTGTGGTTGCAGGACTTAAGTGTCTACAACCTAGCTGAGACACCGATCTGTGATTACACCACTTAAAAAAGCACTTACCAGTGAACATTCATCAGTATATAACCCTTATTCACATCGCATATCCAAGCCCTAATCACAGAGCAATGCGGTATTCAACCAAATCTAACACATCTAAGCACTTAGCATAAGGAAACAGATCAGATCTAGTATCTTATTCACATCATTAGGCACTAAGATTATCACATTCATCTAAACATATATTATTGCACTAGCATAAATCATATGGAAACATAATAACCATAATGCACAAAGAAACCATAATAAAACATATACATGGTTCACCCCCAGCCTGTGGTTACGTCCACCAACTCTTCCTCTCTTTATTGTCTTCTGTCAATCATCTACATGCACAGAGCCACAAAATCCTACTTCGCATAGGACAGGAGATCTGCGCACACCTCACCATATCCTCCTTCCCCAAGTAAATCTAGGCACAGAGCCTT
>JZKD02S0371660.1:0-10729 GCA_000966675.3 Picea glauca | reverse complement strand
GAGATGCTAAAAATAATGATAGTTAAGGTGACCAAATGTTTCATGCCACAACCTACTTACTTCATCACAATGTGTTCAAATTATAGTCAAAGGAGATTTTGGACTAAAATTAAAAAATACATACAACCTAGACGGGTGATCTGCTTTCCCAACCAAAACCTTTGTTCCATCATAAATTTCTATAATGACTATTGAATCAAGTGTGAAATCCACTTTCTTATCGATACCTAAATGGCTGATGTGATAGATGGAAATAAGGTTCATGGAAAATGAAGGTACATGCAATACATTTTGAAATTTCCCATGATCTAAATCAATGGTTCCTTTCCCTCATACCTGAATAAGTGTATTAGCACCCATTAAAATGGTAGGACTGGCACATGGCTCCAAAGAAGTAAATATTTCATTCGATGAGTCCATATGGTTTGAGACTCTTGAATTAAGAACCCATGTAGATAATGAGGGAGATACGGTAACAAGTGTGTGACTTGTTTCCTTTCCTTTGCCTTTATCATCTTGTGTATTTTCATATTTCTCAGCTTTCTTCTTGATATTATCATGTACATTGATATTATGCCTCTAAAGAAGATGGGTCTTCCGATCAATCTTGTACCTCATGCATGCATGTTCTTCATGATTAGGTTTCTTGTATGATCCATATTATTTTGAGAACGACATGAAGGAAGAAATATAACAAAGATATAACAATGAAATACACAAAAATATAGAAGAGAAAACAAAAATACAGTGAAACCCAACCTCTATTACCGAATAAGATAAAAAAACATTGTAGAACACAAACTGGAAAAATGGGATAGCTTATCTCTAAAAAGAAAGAGATGTTGGCTACGATTCATTCACAAGAAGCTTTACATCATACTCCATTGCATGCCTAAAGGGCCTCCTTCAACTCAATTATATATGAGAGAGTGAGAGGAGAACAATTCCCATGATGCATGTGGGATAAATTGGACTAAGTTTATAAAATGCCATAGGCATGTAAAATACTAGGACTTCCTAGGCGGTCACCCATCCCAGTACTACTCTAGACCAAGTGCACTTAATTGTGGAGTTCTAATGGGATCCGATGCATTAAATCTATGTTTTAGGTATGTACATAAGACCATTACATGATGTCTGTAATTAACAAATGAAGATGACATTACATTCCATTCCCCATCAAAAGGGTGAATGTCATGGTTTATCAACCACAAGCTCAAAATGGTGATTCAATGGAAAAGGTGGATGGCCACCGAGATCCATCTGGATCATTCATCTCCCCTTAAGAAGCAATGGTCCCCATTGCGTCACGTTCCCTTGGGAGATGGGGAGACTTCTGCTAAATCTGAAGCTTGGTGCACTACTTTCCTTGCTGAAGAAGTTGTCATGCTTATCTTGTTGAAGGTTGTCATGAACCTATTGTTGGAGGGGTTGAATCCATTCAACCAATATAGCTGCATGATCTACTTGAGTGTGGGAGGACTATGTCAGTGAAGATGCAACATGACAAGTATGAAGGGTTATTTTATAACCTTGCTTGACTGGGCAGTGTGGAGGCACCCCTGTAAGTGCAAAAAGAACATCTTGGTACTTTTCTACAATCCTGCTGATTTTCTTCTGTTTGATAGAAAGGTCTTGGGCTGAGGTTGCAGTGTCCTTCTATTCACCTTTTGATCAGATTGTGAAGAGGATAAACTTTGCAGTATGAGAGATTACATTGTGGCATTGTTTTGGTGGGACAATAGTTGAAACTACCTATGGTATCTTGTATATTTGACCCCCTAGAGTAACAATGACGCTACAGGGTCAAGACTCATAAATATCATGATGCCTCCACATATATAGTTGTCCTAATAGAACATCACAGACTTCCAGTGGGGCAACATCACATAATACCTCATCCTTGATGGGATTGATGCCATAGTACATGTGACATTATTGGCTGACACGAAGATCTTGACCCTGGAGAAGCTACCCAATGTTGTATGGCTATGGGTGTGGTGTTGTTGGAAAATCCAACTGCTTGACAACCTATGCTGAGATGATGTTATTTTGGCTTTTGCTATCAATAATAAAATGAAGTGGGGTCCCCTTCACCCACATCTGTGAATGGAAGAGTTTCTCCCCCTCCTCAGGATCCTCTTCTCATTGGATTCTTGTAGTTGCGATAGTAGCAGTGGGTTCTGCATCAATGATTTTTCTCCTTTTATTATTTTCTAAATTAGGGTCCAAGTCGAGGTTCGAATCTTTGTCTTTGAGCTCGACCACCAATGACTGTATTGAGCGACATTCATCAGTGTTGTGACAAGGGATATTGTGGAACTCACACCACTTTCCGATGTCTTTATTAGACTTCCCGTTACCCTTCTTTTCCTGCATCTGGGATTGGCTCTGTTGAGGTTGGCCTTCCTTGCTCTGACCATACTTCTCCCACTTAATTTTCTTCTTGAATTTCTGCTCAATTTTGACTGCATATCGATAAGCAAATCCCAATGAGGAGATGCCCAAGAAATCCATCTCTGTTTGGATGTGCCTGTGTATACCACTGTGGTACTTCAAAACTAGATGTCGTTCGAAGTCTTTTATACCAAGATTTGAGCGCAAGGTATGAAATATGTTGGTGTACATGGGCACCGTCTGGGCTCTTTTCTGACGTAGAGTTGTCCATCTCATGTATTGGTCATCATAGTTTACGACATGGAAGAAATCCTCCTTTAGGGCATCTACAAAGGCCGCCCAAGTTGGTTCTCTCCCAAATACTGTAGATTCATCCATGGTGTACCTCTCCCAGTAACCTTCCCATGAAGCTCTGACATGAGGAAGGGATTTAAAGAGCGCAAAGGTGATCTTTTCACTGTCAGAATTTTTTTGGACAGAGTAATAACCTTCTAGCAGATTCAACCATTTTTCTAGCGAATTTGCATCTATATGGCCTTCAAATAAGGGGATATAAAAATTGACTTGTACCTTTAATGGTGTCTCACTTGCAAAATGGTTGCTTGTTGAAGATGCTTCGATTGTCACCATCGGTAGTCTTCGAAGGATCTGAGTGAAGTTGTCCATCATCTCGTTCCTTTGTCGCACGAGGGCTTTCTTGAGCAACGTCTTGAAAGGATCTCTTTCTCTATCATCTGTCTTTTCTTCTACCATGGGAGGTCACTTGGGCTAGTGAGAGTGGTTGTCCTCAAGCGAAACTGGCTCGAGACCCAAATCTCTATACCCTGACCTCGTCAGGGACCTGCTCTGAGAAATGACAAGGAGAAGACTGCTCTGATATCACTGATCCAGATTATTTTGAGAATGACATGAAGGAAGAAATATAACCAAGATATAACAATGAAATACACAAAAATATAGAAGAGAACACATAAATACAATGAAACCCAACTTCTATTAATGAATAAGATAGAAAAATACTATTGAACACAAACTGGAAAAATGGGGTAGCTTATCTCTGAAAAGAAAGAGATGTTGGCTACGCTTCATTCACAAGAAGCTTTACATTACACTCCATTGCATGCTTAAAGGTCCTCCTTCACCTCAATTATATATGAGAGAGTGAGAGGAGAAAAAATCCCATGATGCATGTGGGATAAATTGGACTAAGTTTATAAAATTCCATAGGCATTTAAAATACTAGGACTTCCATGGCGATCACCCATTCTAGTACTATTCTAGCCCAAGCACGCTTAACTTTAGAGCTCTAATGGGATCCGATGTATTAATTCTATGTTGTAGGCATGTACATAATACCATTACATGATGTCTGTAATTAACACATGAAGATGACATTACATTCCATTCACCATCAAAAGGGTGAATGTCATGGTTTATTAAAACCACAAGCTCAAAATGGTGTTTCAATGGAAAAGGTGGTTGGCCACCGAGATCCATCTGGATCATTTTAGTAAGCAAATATCACCTTATCCTTCTTTGTTTTTCCATTTTGAGAGTTGGAGTAATTCCATGTAGATTTTGGATTGGTCTCCTTCTTTTGATATTGGTCTTTCTTGCTTTTGAATTGTTGTTTAATTTTGTTACTAGTCTTTCTTCCCTCATTTGTAGCAAGTTCATGAACCTTTGTTTTATTGAGGGAACCCATTTGAAAAAGTTTATCTTGCTACTGGATGAGGGAGGTAACAAAATTATCCAATGAAGGCATCTTCCAAGCTGCTATGAATGTGGATTTTTTTGCATGGAAGGTATAAACAAAAACTGAGTATTCATGACCGTTTGGATAGAATAGAGAGAATGAGTCAATCATATTTTTTGTCTGATACAAATGATTTGAGGTAAACAAATAGCTATTTAAACTTAGTGAAGAAATCCTATATAGTTTCAAAGCTACTCGAGCTCAAATTGATGAGCTCATTCTCCAACCAATGTCCTTGCAACACATTCTGCTTCCTGAAGAGTTCTTCCATCTTGGTCTAGACTTCATTGGGTGTTTTCATAGATTCGATGTGGAATAAGAGGTTGAGAGAAATATAGATACATAACAATCCATTTTCTTCATCCATTTGATTAAACCATATTTCCTTTTCAATAGCATAATTTGGTTTAGTATCAATTCCCATTGTTATCCTATATAGGCCTTTACTTTGCAAGAGAATAACAACCTATGTCTTCCATTCATAGTAGTTGAATGGTGTGATGATTATATGTTGATAATAATCCATCTTTCTAGTACGCTGCAATTTGTGTTGTTAGGATATTTATACACTTATGAGTTAGTTAAGATCAACTTGGTCTAATGTGTCATTAGGTAAAAATGTATCTCTTAGTGTGTTTCTTTAGTATGCATTTGTACTTAGGAAATATGGTGGTCAAGATATGTTCCCAACATAGAGTGATGATCCAGGTTGATATCGATGACCACCCACCTTTTCCAACTGGCTCAAAACAGTTTTCTGGCAATTTTGGTAATTTACTATTTTTAGTAGTTTTCACTTCCGGAGCCGTTTTGAGGCCCTAAACGATGTTTTTTTTTGGGAAAAAAGGTTTTCAATATAAAATTTCCTTCGGTATTATGCCTAAAATGAATCTCCTCGACGACACCTTTCCAACGGGTTATCATACGCCTAAAACGAAGATCATATGCAAAAGTTACGACCCCGGGAAGTTGATGTACTAACTTACCCAAACGGGGCCCACATGACTTTTGGCACTTCATATCCCAGGGTTAGGTTTTTGGATGTCTAGGGTCTTTGACATTCCTGTTTATTGTAAAAAGGCCTTCAAAGCCTCATTGTAATCATCTTATTGCAAATGCGAGTAGCCATCACATCTCTTCTCAAAGATAAGTTGCCACCATTCTAGCGAGTCTTTCACTCTACATTTTTATAATCTATGTACATTTCTTTCATTAATAGAAATCGTGTATTAATGTATATTTGTGTTTATTGTTTCATCTCTGATACATTTTTTTTATATTATTGAATATCTGCGATATCTCTGTACATTTCTGTATTATATCTCCGCTCTCATTTCGTCTTGAAAATAATCCGGATCAAGTGATCTGATGATTCATATTCTCCTCGATCTTAACAACTACATTGATCTATGGCTTAGCACCCAATTGGTCCATGATATCTATTTAAAGATCATGGAGGGTCATTTGCTGATGATCGATTGTAAGAGACTCTCTTGTAAATATCTCTATAATATTTTCTTTTGCATTAATAAATTGTTCCAAGTGGCCACGTTGGCTGGGGCCGTGAATGTTTCCCCATAGGGGTTTTACCACATAAAAACATTGGTATGTTGATATTTGATATAGTTGTGTGAGTGGTTACTAAAGGATTTTGTCATCTGTTGGAATAGTTTTGTTTTCGAACATGGTATCATAGCTCATTTTAAGAACCACTCCCATTGTAGATCAATATCGTGAAGTTGTCCTGCTTCATCTCTAGTTTTTCCATTTCCATAAAATTTTAGGCTAAGAGGACTATTCCATTGCATATGAAGCACTAATTTCAATTATGAATCTTTTTTTTTCACTCGAAAAGGGTTCCATTTTCCCAAGATACAACCATTTCAGTCAGATCTGGAGGTATAAATCCTGAATACGCCCTTTTAAATTTTTACAGAGATAATATTTTGGTTTTCTATTTTTTTATTTCTAGGTTGCTACTCTTTTCGATCTACATATGATCCTTTCCCTACGATCTATGTGATCTCGAAAAACAAAAAATAGAGAGGAAAGGGTTTGCATGTCTACTTATGATCTTTACTATGTGCTCTGTGTGATCTCTATAAATTAGAAACAGAGGAAAAATTTTCATTTTTCGAGTAAGATAATCGAGATCTAACACCTGTTGTCGATGAGAAGTGAAATGTTTTCTTATGTGAAAATAACTTTTTATGAGCACGCTCTCTAAGGCCATCTTCCATAACAACAACACCCCCAATCCTCCTTCATTATACTATAATGTGTTTTTCACTATCTCACTTGGTTAAAAGTTACCTTGCTTAGTAAGAGGTCTTGAGTTCAAGTCTCTTTTTTTGTTAATTTTCTTGAAAACATCCATGCATTAATAAAGTGAATTTCACTTAAGTTATAAAAGTAAATCACTATTAATAACTTTAATATTTTATTTTAAGTTATTTTGCATGCAACTTTCATTTACAAAGTAACTTCATTGTAAAAGTGATTCTAGTTTATTCTATAAAAGTGGTTCAATCCATAATTAACTTATTTAAAAGTGAGCTTGTAGGAATAGTTAGGAGGAGCATCACCACATGGACCAACATAGTTTCCACGTGGTTCTTTGGTTACTCTTTATTCATTTTTTCAAAATGGCGTAACTTTCACATCCGAAGTTTGTTTTCATTGCCATTTTTTTAAACAACCTATTTTTTCGAGATATTTCCATGTAGACCATCGGTTTCATATTTTTATTCATATTTTAATATGGAATCTCCCAATGATATTTTTCTTACCAGTACCAACTACTTCTCATTGAAATCCCATATGGAGGATGTATTATTAAGTAAAGGACTGTACCATATTACCTTGGGAAAAGAAAAAGAACCCACTAACGATGACAAGTATGCCAAATGGGTTAACAGAAATGGCAAAGCACGTGGAATAATCAACATGTCCACCTCTCCTGATTTAAGGTTTCACCTTCAAGGAATTGATGGCTTAGATAAAATTTTGGAAAAAATTGAATCTGTGTTTACACAATATTATTCAATCCCTCAAGATAGAAAATCAAATAATGACCTTAAGTCGTAGTGATTTTCCTTGCAATGAAGACTATTTATCTAAGTTAAAAGCACTTCGAATTTTGTGTAAATAGCATAAAATAGATTTGGATGATGAGAATTGCATATACATTATTATTTATAATCTTGGTAGTGCATATTTGATGTTTGTATCTACCTTTGATGCCACCAGAGAAGATCTAGGGACTACTTATAAAAAACCCATTGTTGAGTCCTTCTATGATTCTTTGATTATAGAGCAAGATAAGCTTCTGCAATTTGGAGTGATCAACACTGTATGTACCTCCAAAAAAACCTTAGTGGCCCAATAGAAACATAAATACAAGAATCCAAAAGGTAACATCCTCGCCATAAAAACAAGTAAAATAAGGGTCCCATACCCTCTTCACCATCTTCTACTCCTAAGGGTGACAAAGGAGCAAAATCAAAATATACAAAAAATGACAAACATTGCAACTTTTGTGGGAAATATATTCATGTGGAGTCCAAATTTTTTAAGAAGATGGAAGCCTTAGAAGCAACGGTAAATAAGAACAACATCGGTATTGATTCTTCTTCTTCTTCTTCTCATGGACACACACTTTTTTCTTCTGGTTTCTCCTTCAATGGAACTTCTACTTATTCTTATGATGAGTGGATTATTGATTATGGAGCATATTATTATATGGCTAAGGATAAAGCCATATTTTCTACTCTTAATGAATGTAACACCAAGAAAATATTTGATGGTGATGATAAATATCTTAGTGTTGTAGGGTCTGAAACAATTCAAGTAGATAATGGTCATTTCAATGATGTATTATGTGTTCCAAGTATTTCCTACAAACTTCTATTAGTGTAACAAATCACTCATTCAAGTGAAGGTAAAACTATAGAGTTTTTCACCTCACCAAATTGTAATCAAGGATGTAAAATATCCTAAGAATGTTCTTGCAACTGGAATTGTTGATGATATTACGAGGTTGTACAAGTTTGACAATTTTGGGTCATCATCTTTTCCATCAATTCTTGTTTCTCATAGAAATTACTTGAGCAAACTTTGGCATGAGTGCTTTGGTAATATAAACTATTTCTCATTGAAACAACTATGTAATCAACAAATGGTGACTTTTCTTCCTCTTGTTTGTTTCAGAGATGGTGTTTGTGCTAGTTATGTTCTTGGAAAACATCATCAGGATAGTTTTAACAAACATGCCTCTTGGCATACCTCGACCCATTTGCAGCTTGTTCATAATGACTTGTGTGTTCCACTTTCCACTCCTTCTTTTTCTGTGTGCAAGTATTTCTTAACTTTCATTGATGAATTTTCCAAACGCACTTGGGTTTACTTATTAAAACTTAAGAGTGAAGTGTTTGACAAGTTTTTTTCCTACAAGGTCCTTTTAGAAAAACAATATGGACATCAAATTCAAAGGTTAATAACAAATAATGGAGGCGAATATGTGAACAACAATTTTACAAGTTACTGTACTACATAGGGAATTCAAATGCACCGCACTATTCCATATACACCACAAAAAAATGGTATTATTGAGAGGAATAACCACATATTAAAATAAATGACTAATTGCGTTATCCGATCCAAGGAATTAAGTCTAAAGTATTGGACAAAAGCTATTAAATGTGAAAATTACACAGTTAATCACACTTCCACGAAGGCTCTTAATTAAGCTAGATGTGAGCCACTTTCATGTATTTAGTAGTGTAGCATGGGCTCACATTTTTTATGAAAAAAGAAAATCTTTACAACCTAAAAGTGAGAAGTGTATTTTTTTATTAGTTATTTTGAAGATGTCAAAGGTTACAAACTTCTTCAACCTCATTATAATGAAATTATTATTAGGAGAGATGTTAAATTTGATGAAAATCTCTTGGCCTATGAGCCCAATTCTATGCTTGTGCCTTCTTCGACCTACAATCCGTCTTCAACATTTGTGCCATCTTTTATTCCTACTCTAGTTTCTTCTTCTTCAGATGATGACAGTTAGGATGAAAATCCACCTCCTCCTGCTCACCTTCCTCTAGATGAGTCCATTGAACATGAGCCTACAAAAACATCACCACTTCCTAGATGGGTATATTCAACACAATAAGTAGCTAGTGATATTGCCGATGATCCTTCAGATTAGCATCAGACACATTCACAGTTCTAGTGAGACTCTTATCTTTTGGCTCAATTTTCAAAGACTCATGATCCAAAGACATTTTTAGAAGCTTCAATTCATCCATATTGGGATACATCAATGAATGAAGAGTATCGTTCTTTAATGACAAATGATACTTGGGATCTTGTAACTCTTCTAAAAGGAAGAAAAATTTCCAAATATAAATGGGTCTATAGAACTAAGCATGCATCAGATGGAAGTGTTGAAAGACACAAGGCTCAGTTAGTTTCTAAAGGATTCTCCCAATTTGAAGGCATTGACTATAATGAAACCTTTTCCATATAGCCAAAATGAATTCCATTTTCTTTGTTCTATCCCTTGCAACCTCATGTAAATGAGAGGTCCATCATATGGATGTCAAATATGCCTTCCTACATGGGGATTTTCAAGAATAAATCTACATGGAACAACCTCCTGGCTATGTCCAGAATGAATCCAACCTTGTTTTCTAGCTTAAAAAATATATTTATGGTATTAATCAAACTCCTCGAGCTTGGTATGCCAAAATGGATAGCTTTCTTCTTGATACTAACTTTTCTAGATGTCATTCTAACTTTAATGTCTATACCAAGAAATCAAGAACCCATATCATAATCCTTGTTCTTTATGTTGATGAACTTATCCTCATTGGTAGTGACCCAAAAAATTTAAACCATGTGAAAACCAACCTTAAGAAGAAATTTTAAATGATCGAATTAGACTATTTGCACTATTTCCTTGGCTTCCAAGTTTTGAAAACCAAGGAAGGATTTTTTATTTCATAGTATAAGTATGTTTGTGACCTTCTTCGTTGCTTTCACATGGAAGATTAAAAACCATCCCATTCTCCTTTGTAGTCTAGAGTCAAACTTGTTGCCACTTGTACTTCTCTCGAACTTGAGGCTACCTTGTATCGTCATTTAGTTGGTAGCCTCTTATACTTGACTCATACATGTCATGTTATTTCCTTTGTTGTTGGTATTACTTACCAATATATGAAAACACCCCATGACATCCATTGAAAAGAAGATAAAAGGAAACTTCGGTATGTATGAGGTACAATTTAGTTCGAAATACATTATAGTTCAGGGGGGACTCCTTTATTGGTTGGTTTCACTGATTCAGATTAGAATGATGACCCTAATGATTGAAATTATACTATAGGTTATGTATTCAACCTTGGTTTAGGACATGTCACTTGGGCATGTAAGAAAAAAAAAATTATTTGTAACACCTCGGTTTTAATCCCTATGAACTAGAATGTATTATGTAAATGTGACTTAGGCTGGTGAGACGATAAAGTTGGAAAGGGGTCAGAGTGCCTAGGAAATGTAATATATATATATATATATATA
>JZKD02S0371627.1:8369-18635 GCA_000966675.3 Picea glauca | reverse complement strand
CACTTCCCATTCTTCTCCTCAAAATTTTGGAAGGCTGCGTTCCCATTCATCCCTACTAGGTACTGGATTAGGGAAACCAACAATCTTTGAAAAATCACAAAAGGCATACCTCTTAACTAAGATCTTGTTCATGTCATACCAGTGGAGTCACCAACAGATTTCTCCCCAGTGGAGTCACCACTGAATTCGTCCTTCATGGAGTCGCCAGATAGATGATTACAACCAAATGATGTCCAGGCTTTGTTTATCACCAAAGCTGGATCTATGTCGTCTCCCAGGGAAGCTGAGCTTCAATCTCCTCTCCCTGGCAACAACGCCAAATTTTTATCACTTCAAGAAACTCCTTAGGGTTGTAGACTAAGGATGTTTGGTAACTTAAAAATGATGTGTAGGTATGCTTGGAACAATGGGATTACTTCAATAATTAATGTGACAGACAACTTATCATACATTCAAATGAAACTGTGTTTTCAGAAAACAATGATCAGATCAAGTAATTTCAAAGGAGGAATGAATAACACTAATCTTGATTGCCAAATACAGTTGGGTGTAGGGCTTAATACAAGATAGAAAGGAGATCCTCCACTTCAAATCTATGAGCTTAATAAAGAGATAACAGTCTTCATAAGCTAAGATAAACTGAAATGAAGTATGGAAAAGGAAACATGGATATTTCTGATATTGAAAATGAAAGGAGACTACAATTTTATTATATCATAAGAGTCTATACAGTAGCACAAAAATGTATCCCATTTTGAACCCTTGTCTCTTAGAAAAGATAGGCATTTATAGCCTTTTACAATCAGTTTTCAGATCCTAAAACAATGGATCTGATATTCTAAAAATAGAAAGTCAAAACTGATTTACAAAAGATAAGGAGAGATCCTCAAGATGAGGTCAATCCATATCTAAGAGTAGTAGATTGCTGATGAAGTGCAGTTTTAGCCTCCCAAGGCTCTTTGGCTTGTTAGCCTGAAGATAGAAATCGAGTTGGATGATGTGTCATTTGATCCCTATCATTTTTCCCTTGAAAATGAACAAATCTAGTCAAAAATTTCCCTTTTGACTTTCATCTCCGAGAATGGCCTTCAGATTTTGATTTGATAATTCATAACCAGCTTATTGAAGAAGATTTCATACCAATCAAACTCAAAAAGATCCCGATCTGGGAAAGAATTCGGTTTTTCTGGCCGTGACAGGCTTTCACCAGCTAATTGACCCGAAAATCTGCTCTTTAGCTGGTGAAAGGCGGAGCTTTCACCAGCTATCTAGCAAAATTGAAGACGGGTTAGCTGGTGAAAGCACATTTTTTTTTAAAATCAAATTTCTCAGTCATGGAGAGTCTGTTTTGCATGCTTGAATAGTCGATTGACATCTACAAATCCTAATCTTTCCAATGGTGCTTTCAAATCTGCATTTGGAGCTTGGGAAGCTAGTCAAAATTTCCCTACAAGATTAGGCATCATTCTTTCAAAAATGCCAGTGCATTTTTTATCGCTAACACCTCCCATCCATGGAAATAAATAGTAAGTACCTTTCTCAAACTTCTTGTTGACAACTTAAGGGCCAAGCCATAAAATTTAGTCTCCTTGTCGTACTTCGGATTTCTTTTTTTGTTATCCCACATGAGTGCAAGGATTCCTTCATCAAATTAAGCATAAGGAGTATCTTCAATGTAAGGCTGAGTGGGTGGACCTTCCTTGACCATGTTCTTGATTGCTTGTTCTTTCTCTTTATCTTTCTTATATTCATCTTTCTTAAGTATTCTGATGGACCCTGAATCCTTACCCTGGTATTATGCAAGCCTCTCCTTATATTTATCTGTCTTCGGGAGTAGTGTATCAATACAATCCTCTTGTGAAAAAGGTAAATCTGAAGGATCATATTCAATAATGTGAGGTGCCATATCAAACTCATAATAATTGGGGCCATTCGGCTCAACCACATGATTCTTCACAACATGTTGATAGTATAATATCTCAAATGTCCCATCTCACATAGGGATATGTGCATGAGTAAGGTACATAATGAGAAAATCACCAAGGGTGGCGGACCAAATTCTTGACAAGAGCATGTCCCAAGCATCTGGAACATCAATCACAACTATGTTCATAATGAGGTCGATGTGAGGAAAATCTTGAAGGTAAACCTCTACATATTCTATGAGACCAACACCTTTACTTTTCTTGAGTCAATGCCACAAACGTTTCCATAAGGGAAAGTTATATTCAAAACATGTTTCTTCATGATAACCTTTAGGGACATGACATTTTTCAAAGCTCTGCAGTCCAACATACAATTATTCAAACGAAAACCATTTATACCCAAAGAAAGATAAAAATGAGAATTTTCTTCTCCTTGTCCTCCATGATACATAGTATTTAGGATGATCAAAGGATATCCTACTTCATATTTTACCTTTAATACTTTCAAAAATTCTCTTCTTACGAAAGGAATATTGCACATTTCTACCATAGGAACCGACATATTCATCTTTCCCATCATGTCGGGTACATCTATATTTAGACGAAGCTCTTCATTTGTCGATGCAGGTCATGGAAGCAAGTCATGAACTGGTGGAGGAGGAGGTGGAGGAACTTCCTTGCTAGCTGGAGGTAGTGGAGGAATTTCCTTCTTTTCTACTTGAGGTAGTGGAACTGGTACTTTGTTCCTCCTTGAGTAAGTCATGATTTCCTTTTTTCTCAATGTATCCTTCATATATTCATCCATTTGGTTCAAAACTTCCAAAGGATCTTGTTTAGTTTCCATTTTTTTGAACTCTTCAAATTGTTCTTCACTCACATCAATGCACTCATCATCCTGTAGAGTGAAGAGTGTATCAATGAATTTTAACCTATCCAAGGTGCCTGGATATTCTTCTCTTATCTGTCTCGAAGGATTGAATCTTCCTTGGGGAAGGGTCTTGGGGAAAGTTGGGTTCTTAGGTTGTGGAGTCGCCAGATGAGCTTAGAAATTTCATCAAAGGGGGAGAGGGAACTTCCCTTAGGTGGAGTCTCTAGGAAATTTAGGAAATGGCTTTGGGATAACTTTCCAATTGTCGTTATGGGTTGAAAAGGATTCAAAATCCTCCACAGTAATGGCACCAAAATGTTATCACGCAAATTGTAGTTTTGGTAAATTCCAACCCAAATCACAAAGGTGTGACAACTATGGGAGTATTTACCCGCTGCCACCTTAGATAAACACTCCCCTCACTTTAGTTATAAAGAAATCACCACAAGAGGGGAATCTCGGGTGACCCTAGGGGGATTGCGATGGAAAGTGAAAAGATATCAAATATGCCACTATAATTCAAGTTACATGGTGGAAATAAGGCTTAATAATGGTTCTTGATAGATGGTGAGTGGTTTCCAAGGAAGTGTACCTTCAAAACAATGTCAAACCTTCATGGGACAAGAAAATATATAGTACATGAAACCTCAAAAAACAAAGGGAATTTAACAAGAAACCTTGTTGTCCCAAACTGCATCAATATGAAACTATATATATTATCAATAAATGATAATAATAGCTGCAAATTATACCATCAAAATCAAGTGCAATATGTTGGAAACAAACTAGCAATAAGTAGATAAATTTCCAATGATTAAAACAATACTTTGATAGCGATTCGAGAGCTATTAGTTAGTGTTATCAACAAGACTTGTAACATCCTTATGTTTGTAGCAGAATTTTTTCTACAGAAGCAAGTTCTATCCAATAAATTCAGAAAAAAATCCACCCAAACAATAACATTTAACTAATATATTAATTATGGCAGTTTGCAAGTGAATTTTAGTGGTAGAAAAGTGAGCAAAGGGTAAGATAAAAATGAGTTTGTTGCAGCCCTATTGGCTGTAGAATAAGTTTTATTACAACAATGAGATCACTTGGCTAATCAATATGCCCTTATGGCACAAATTATCTCAAAGCATGTAAATTCAAACTCCAAACTTAAACAATTCAAACTCCTTGATATCATGTTTACCAATGCATAATATTCAATCTCCAATGCAAGTAGAATAGTACCTTATCTATTGGGTTATGTGGTCTCTTTATTATTAAATAGGGTTTATTATTTTTCTATGGGTGTAAGCCTTTTTACTCCCTAGAGAAAACAAACCTTAGCAAGGTAAATCTACAAGGTTGTAAGCCCTTTTACTCCTTGTAGCAACCTTTGCAAAATAACCTTTTCAATGACAATAAAGATAGATCTTGATGGAGTGTGTACACCCTTATACTACTCCAAGGGTTTAACCAAATTAACCTTAAAACCAAGAAGAAACAACACTAATGCATAAATTCCTTACCTAGTTCAAGAGATAGCATGAAAAACCTTTACTTATAAAGAATATTCCACCACATTGCCAATAAAATAGGCATCAATAGATAGCGCTAGCCTTCCTTCCAATAGAAAAGTAAAAGCATCCACAATAGACCAAGAGAGAGATAGAGAGAATTTCCCAAGTAGGGAGAAAATTTCAGCCAAGAGAGTTTGTAATTATCAAAACCATGATCCAAAAATGAGAGTGAAATGAACTTTATTTATACATGGTCATCTAACCCTAATTTGTCCACTTTACAAGTCAACAACAAAACAGAAAGAAGGTTGACCCTCTAATTTTCCCTTACATTTTCCAAATAACAAATTAACATTAAATTAAAATCCCTAAAGGGTGACATCATGCCCTAAAAGGGTGACGTTAGGCCTGGAAGAGAGACATTGAGCCTCTAGGTGAAAGTCGTTGGGCCTCCAAAGGCCATGTGTCACCTCGTCACGTGCTAGGATGACAAGTAATGCATCTTTCTCCATCAAATCACATGACATCACCACCATAATCATCAAACCCCATCAATAAAGTTGATGTTAAGGTCTAGGGTATGATGTCCTAGGCCTCCCAAGGCCAAGATTCAGGTGTAAGGAGCCACAATGTCATCATCACATTCTATCCAAATTCCTCCCAAGGAAACATTATTTTTTCCAAGTGTGAAATGAGTGGGCGTGCATCATCCAACCTATGGGCTTCAAGCCGCTATGAAGGTCCAAGTGACCTATTTCCTCCATGTAAATTATTTGTCCTGGAAAGGTCTCACAAAGACAAACAAGTATGCCCTCCAAGGGTCCACAAGTCACATGTACCATTCCAAGTAAGCCACATTTAATAAAAGAACCACCCAAACATGTGCATCAAATTCCCCCTTTTCAAAATAAACAAATGCTCAAAGGCCTTATACAACTTGTAAAATTTAAGTATGGGAGGGTTGTCATGGTGCCCTATTGGGTAGGTCATTTCCCAAGTCAAGGAGTGTTTCCCAAGTAGACCATTTCTAAGTCATGTAAAAGAGTATGAGTTGGATGGGGGTGTGACTTTTGGGAATGGGGTTTCTTGACATACAAGGGCCCATATTGTCTCATTTATGGGTGCCTTTGTAGAGGGTGTGTTTCGTCCTCGTTTTCAATGCAACCTTTCTCCAAGCCCTTTATTTTCCATTAATTGATTAAGGTCCAAATCATTGAGTGCAATGTGCAATAGAAAGTAAGGAGCACCAAAATTCCACTTGAAGCTAAGAACACATAGAGTGTCATGTGAAAGTAAATTAAAATACATCGCAAAATGCATTCCCTCAACAAGTGGGACATTTATTTAATTATGTGTTTTATCTTGCAGGTCCTTGAAATTTATGGAGAAGTGTTTTGTTGCTCTCAGGACCTTAGGGAGAGAATCTAGAGCATAATATATGGCTTTAATATTTTTCTAGCTACAAGCCTCTAGGATTTTAGCTCCTTCTTGCCATGAAATGAGGTACAAACCCTTCTTGGGTCAATAATCCAGAAAACCCAAAAGATGAAGAGACAGAAGGGAAGAGGTGTGGAAAGTGATAAGTATGTGTGGGAATGGTATGATGACCCTTCAAGAAGACCCCCTAGTAGAAACCCTTTTCCCAAGGGTGACCCACTTACTAGGAAAACATGTCAACCACCAAGGCGAAATGAGGAAAAAGGTATAAGTTCCAAGAAAAAAAATTTAAATCAGGAAATGACCCTTTGCAACATGTTCAAATGCTTCAATTATTAAAATGACACTTACCACAAGACATGACTTGTTACCTCATGAAGCAAGACCCGTTGTTCTCTGTGAACCAAGTTGGTGTGGTGGAAGTTGTTGTTGTCAATCAATGGTGATGTGTGGTAAAAGGAGGGGCTCTGTCTGCTCATCTGTCTCTTGACACTCCATGTCTTCAACTTGCAGGCCTCAAGACATTGTCTCCTTAGTTACCCCTAGAAATGGGGGGTAACAAGCCCATTAGGGTTTGAACTTTGAGTTTTGTATATTGAGTTTAAAGTTTCATATTTTGTTTTTTTTATGATGATTTAAATGAAGTGTTGGTTTCATATTTTTGTTTGTTACCTGCGGGACTATCCCATGGTCTAAGAAACTGCGATCTAGGGGAAATTAAGCCATCAAAAACCCTCAGAATTGCACCTAGCCTCAGCCAAACCAACCCTTAACATGGTTGGAGTTTTTTGGATGTCTCCTCCCAACTACAATGAATTTCTAACCTTGACCTCCTTATTGAACAAAACCCTCAAAATCCAATCACGCTAGTGAAATTTGACAAGTGTTGATTCCATTTATTGAATCTTTTCTACCACTTTAATACTTCTAGGTGGATTAACATATTTTAAATATAATTGGTACTTGAGATATTTTATGGGTTTAGGTTTTTATTTTTTAAAATTGATAATCTCAACTCTCTATTTGACGCTTCTCTACTTAAATAGCCTTTATATTGGCAAAAATGATCGGATACAAAACTGTTGTGCCTCACTCTCTGTTCGAAAATTTTGTATTCAAAATCAACTTTATATATGTGTGATTCTTATTTGTTTACAAGATGTGGATTCTGATGACTATGGAGCTCCAATTGCATTGTCTTATATTGTCGATTCCATCATAATCAGAAAAGAGGAGCATTTGAAGAAAATATGAGTTGTAGTATCTACAAAGATTATTGTGATGTGGGCATAGTATGTGTATCGTTCCAATTTNATGCCCTTATGGCACAAATTATCTCAAAGCATGTAAATTCAAACTCCAAACTTAAACAATTCAAACTCCTTGATATCATGTTTACCAATGCATAATATTCAATCTCCAATGCAAGTAGAATAGTACCTTATCTATTGGGTTATGTGGTCTCTTTATTATTAAATAGGGTTTATTATTTTTCTATGGGTGTAAGCCTTTTTACTCCCTAGAGAAAACAAACCTTAGCAAGGTAAATCTACAAGGTTGTAAGCCCTTTTACTCCTTGTAGCAACCTTTGCAAAATAACCTTTTCAATGACAATAAAGATAGATCTTGATGGAGTGTGTACACCCTTATACTACTCCAAGGGTTTAACCAAATTAACCTTAAAACCAAGAAGAAACAACACTAATGCATAAATTCCTTACCTAGTTCAAGAGATAGCATGAAAAACCTTTACTTATAAAGAATATTCCACCACATTGCCAATAAAATAGGCATCAATAGATAGCGCTAGCCTTCCTTCCAATAGAAAAGTAAAAGCATCCACAATAGACCAAGAGAGAGATAGAGAGAATTTCCCAAGTAGGGAGAAAATTTCAGCCAAGAGAGTTTGTAATTATCAAAACCATGATCCAAAAATGAGAGTGAAATGAACTTTATTTATACATGGTCATCTAACCCTAATTTGTCCACTTTACAAGTCAACAACAAAACAGAAAGAAGGTTGACCCTCTAATTTTCCCTTACATTTTCCAAATAACAAATTAACATTAAATTAAAATCCCTAAAGGGTGACATCATGCCCTAAAAGGGTGACGTTAGGCCTGGAAGAGAGACATTGAGCCTCTAGGTGAAAGTCGTTGGGCCTCCAAAGGCCATGTGTCACCTCGTCACGTGCTAGGATGACAAGTAATGCATCTTTCTCCATCAAATCACATGACATCACCACCATAATCATCAAACCCCATCAATAAAGTTGATGTTAAGGTCTAGGGTATGATGTCCTAGGCCTCCCAAGGCCAAGATTCAGGTGTAAGGAGCCACAATGTCATCATCACATTCTATCCAAATTCCTCCCAAGGAAACATTATTTTTTCCAAGTGTGAAATGAGTGGGCGTGCATCATCCAACCTATGGGCTTCAAGCCGCTATGAAGGTCCAAGTGACCTATTTCCTCCATGTAAATTATTTGTCCTGGAAAGGTCTCACAAAGACAAACAAGTATGCCCTCCAAGGGTCCACAAGTCACATGTACCATTCCAAGTAAGCCACATTTAATAAAAGAACCACCCAAACATGTGCATCAAATTCCCCCTTTTCAAAATAAGAAAATGCTCAAAGACCTTATACAACTTGTAAAATTTAAGTATGGGAGGGTTGTCATGGTGCCCTATTGGGTAGGTCATTTCCCAAGTCAAGGAGTGTTTCCCAAGTATACCATTTCTAAGTCATGTAAAAGAGTATGAGTTGGATGGGGGTGTGAATTTTGGGAATGGGGTTTCTTGACATACAAGGGGCCATATTGTCTCATTTATGGGTGCCTTTGTAGAGGGTGTGTTTCGTCCTCGTTTGCAATGCAACCTTTCTCCAAGCCCTTTATTTTCCATTAATTTATTAAGTTCCAAATCATTGAGTGCTATGTGCAATAGAAAGTAAGGAGCACCACAATTCCACTTGAAGCTAAGAACACATAGAGTGTCATGTGCAAGTAAAGTAAAATACATCACAAAATGCATTCCCTCAACAAGTGGGACATTTATTTAATTATGTTTTTTATCTTGTAGGTCCTTGAAATTTGTGGAGAAGTGTTTTGTTTCTCTCAGGACCTTAGGGAGAGAATCTATAGGATAATATATGGCTTTAATATTTTTCCAGCTACAAGCCTCTGGGCTTTTAGCCCCTTCTTTCCATGAAATGAGGTACAAACCCTTCTTGGGTCAATAATCCATAAAACCCAAAAGATGAAGAGACAGAAGGGAAGAGGTGTGGAAAGTGATAAGTATGTGTGGGAATGGTATGATGACCCTTCAAGAAGACCCCCTAGTAGAAACCCTTTTCCCAAGGGTGACCCACTTACTAGGAAAACATGTCAACCACCAAGGTGAAATGAGGAAAAAGGCATAATTTCCAAGAAAAAAAATTTAAAATCAGGAAATGACCCTTTGCAACATGTTCAAATGCTTCAATTATTAAAATGACACTTACCACAAGACATGACTTGTTACCTCATGAAGCAAGACTTGTTGTTCTCTGTGAACCAAGTTGGTGTGGTGGAAGTTGTTGTTGTCAATCAGTGGCGATGTGTGGTAAAAGGAGGGGCTTTGTCCGCTCATCTGTCTCTTGACACTCCATGTCTTCAAACTGCGGGCCTCGAGACATCATCTCCTTAGTTACCCCTAGAAATGGGGGGTAACAAGCCCATTAGGGTTTGAAATTTGAGTTTTGTATATTGAGTTTAAAGTTTCATATTTTGTTTTTTGATGATAATTTCAATGAAATGTTGGTTTCATATTTTTGTTTGTTATTTTGTTTGTTACCTGCGAGACTATCCCATGGTCTAAGAAACTGCGATCTAGGGGAAATTAAGCCATCAAAATCCCCCAGAATTGCACCTAGCCTCAACCACACCAACCCTTAACATGGTTGGAGTTTTTTGGATGTCTCCTCCCAACTACAGTGAATTTCTAACCTTGAACTCCTTATTGAATGAAACCCTCAAAATCCAATCACGCTAGTGAAATTTGACAAGTGTTGATTCCATTTATTGAATCTTTTCTACCACTTTAATACTTTTAGGTGGATTAACAAATTTTAAATATAATTGGTACTTGAGATATTTTATGGGTTTAGGTTTTTATTTTTTAAAATCGATAATCTCAATTCTCTATTTGACGTCTCTCCTTAAATAGCCTTTATATTGGAAAAAATGATTGGATACAAAACTGTTGTGCCTCACTCTCTGTTCGGAAGTTTTCTATTCAAAATCAACTTTATATATGTGTGATTCTTATTTGTTTACAAGATGTGGATTCTGACGACTATGGAGCTCCAATTGCATTGTCTTCTATTGTCGATTCCATCATAATCAGAGAAGAGGAGCATTTGAAGAAAATATGAGTTGTAGTATCTACAAAGATTATTGTTCCAAATTAACACTCACTGATATTCTTGGATTCATTCTCAAAGTCTAAAGTTTGGAATTCCATTTTTAATTTATTTTATTCAATAAATT
>JZKD02S0371605.1:0-18635 GCA_000966675.3 Picea glauca | reverse complement strand
TGAAGGCCATGAACATGGTCCAAGAGAATACCACCAACAGAAAATCAAGGATGATATAGACAAAGAGCTCAGTGAGATAAGAGCGCAAATGGAGAAGCTTGCATTTAAAATGCAATAGGATGCTAAAGTGCATTGGGTGTATGAGTGTCCCATGAAGAAGAAGGTGAAGTGGCCAATTAAAATATTGTTTGCCAGAGCACATCAAAGACTATTGAGAATGTGGTTGAGGTATGTTGAAAGAATCATAGGTGAAGAGGAGATGGTTCACATATGTGAGCCAGAAATTGGGAAGAGTCTCAATGATGGTGAGGAGAAGAGACCATAGAAGGGTCTCAAAAAATGCTCGGTGAGTAGTGAGGCCATTTTAGGTTTCCTAGAGGGAAATGAGAATAGGTCAATGGTTGATCTCAAGGACTACCAGGTGGGTAGGGAAGAAAGTTCAGATTTCTAGGTGGGAATGAGATGGGATCATTGGAGGATCTCATAGACTGTCAGAAGGGAAGGGCAAAAATCCCAGATTTCCAGGTGGGCAAGGGAAAGAAGATGGACTCAACTAAGAGTTCATATTAGCAAGGAGAGATGATGGATGAAGATTATATGTGTATTATGATCATTGGGGGAATTCAAATATTCCTTCCAAGCAACCCAGTTGGGGCTAGAGTATGTGTTGCAGATGCAACAATAGAATAAGGAAAACCAACAATGACTGCAATAGAGGAAGAATAAATGGAGAAGACATTAGAATATTCCCCAATAGAACAAGAGCATGAAGATAATGTGCTCACTCCATGGGAGAAAGAGTTAGAGATGCTGGAGGATTGGCTGAAAAATACAGAGCCAATAGATGACTTCCATGAGGAGACAATCATGCCAATTTTGGGAGAAGGGCATTCGACATAACTTCTCAGAAATTTTGGCTAGGAAGATGAATAGAAGATGACTGTAGCACCAAGGCCTGCAGTAGAAGATAGAGCATACTATCCCAAGGAGCAGCCGGAGGAAGCTGGAGATATGCCAACAGGAGAGCTGGTAGAAGCAAAGCTGTCAAAAAGAGAAGTTGAGAAGCAACTCAATGATGAGATTGCAGAGATAAACTTTGCAGTAGAGTGGAAATTTAAGGCCACAAGAGATGGATAAAATTGCAAGGGGGATTGATTTGATCTACCCGTTGACAAGAAGGAGTTGCAACCAAGAAGACTGCATAAGACAAACCAACCATTAGAGCAGCTGGAAGAGGTGATTGAGGAGATAAGAAGGTTGATGTTGAGGTCAACGCAAGAATCTGTTAGCAAAGGGAAGATGAGCATAAGGAATTCTGCAAGAGCAGCAGGGAAGCAACAACAGTGAAGCAGTGGAGCCAATGGAAAACTCCAAGGAATAGTTTGAGATCCAGGTGGATTTCAACAGAGCTGGGAAGCTCATGAGAAGGAGCTCATGAATGTTTGTAGTAGTATAGTATGATGCATGAGCATCGCTCCAAGCCAGCAACGCACCAACTAGACAACACATCAAAGCACATTCAAGAAGGGGAGAGGTGACAACCCTCTCATTTTTCCCTCACTCTCAAATTTCAAATTGTAAATAAATGTTGTAGGGCTAGAAGATCCATGCTGATGAATTTGTGTAGGCAGGAGATGAAGTCTCCTTTAATGATTGACAGGTTGATGAAGATCTAGATCCGATTTGGGCTAGATGGCATTGATTGTAATTCTATGTAATTAATGAGAGTAGGTAGCTTGGAGGGAAAGGCTCGAGGAGCCCCTCTTTTGTAAAAGATATTTGTGTATAGAATTCATTAGACAAGGATAGAATAGATTAGAATAGAGGAAGAGAAGAGAGAGCCGAGACTTTGTTACAGTTCGAGCTTTTGTAAACATTGTAACAGACATTCAGATTAATAGAAAGAGCAATTTCTCCTGCATATGATTCTATTTGTTTTAAGTGTATTCAATGAATTTCATTTGTGTGTTCATTTATGATGTAGATGTATGTTAGGTTCCATCTATAGGGATAGACATAATTTTCTATCTATGGGTTTTCTGATTTTAGTCTGGGTTCTTTGTGGATTAACGCAAGGGGTTGCATGATAGAGTATTGAAGACTCTGTGAGCCAGTGAAAAGATGGAACATCTGAGTTCTATGGAATTTAGGAAAGAACATGCCAGGAGGGTGCACTAGAGGAATCATAAAATCAAAAGAGAAGCCTCAAAGGTACTAAATAATCTGGAGGTGAAGACTGTGCAGAGGAAGGCACATAGAGACAAAATCATTGAGGATTCAGTGAAGTTCTTTCAGGAGGGAATCGAGCGAGTGAAAAGAGTGCACAAGAAGAACTCTATTTCGAGTTCAGAGATAAGGGAAGTGTCTAGGAGAAGACACTCATAGAGTTACTGAATACTCTACAAGCCTAGCAAGGAGTGCTTGAGCGGAAGTCTCCAAGAGGGAACTTGCATCTCTTTAAGGGACAAAAGAGACATAGATCTTTGAAGTCTGAGCAGTTGAAGCTCAAGGAGATGGAGTTGCTAAACACTCTAGAGGAATAATTGTGCAAGGACTACACCAGACCAACACTCAGATGAAGTGTTGAAGACAACCAGTTGAAGGTCATTCGAGCACAAGGAGTGTGCAGGGAAGCGAATTGTTTGAAGTTCGTAAGCTCAGGAGGAATAGTACCTTTTCTTACAAGGTTCCTATAGAAAGAAGTAGAATGCCAATACACTTCAAGGTCCAAGCCACAGACAAGATGAGGAGAGGTAGCACAAAGTTGCATGTAGAGTGAAAGTGTGTGTAGGGCTAAGGTCAAGTTTCATTGAAAAATGCTCAGGAGGGAAAGCAGAAGTCGAGACCCAACAGTCGGGCTTGCAGGAGGATAATCAAAGGCTGAGACCTTTGAAATGTTGTAAAGCTACCWAGTTAGGAATAAATTCAAATCTTAGGAGGAGGAGTGTCGRCAACCATTAKGTCARCTGCAGAGGAGGAAATCTAGACCGTTGAATATCACGTCTAGACACCTAGAAGAGTGAGTAGGAAGAAAAATATCTCAGCTRTAGGATYTRGGAGCGCATGGGCCAAMAACCRTTGGATCCAGGGAWCRTGCACAAGGTTTAACCCCATTTKTGTTTCACAATAGAGTGGATATCACAAAACACGAAGTCCCGAAACCATTGGGACCATCCATCATCAGAGGATAGGTGGCAGCAGATCAACATTTCGCTAACTCGYGACTCGAAGAAGTCAAATGGAAGAATTATAAGAACTCATGAAACCYGAGTTCACAACTTGATCTGAGCTGTTAGATTGAGGAAGGATATGAGCTGTCAGATCTGAAGTATCGAGAGTTCATACCTTCGRAGAATGGAGGTGAATCACATCAGGAGTTCCTGATACRCAAAATCGYGACGCCCTTAGAGGTTTGGCCCTAGGTCATAGMAAGGGGTCATATGGAAAGAGGGTAAGGGTGGGGCTAGCAAGTTCTAGGCCCTTGTCAGGATATCAGAGGTYGAGAGAGTCGGGGTGCCTCAGAAACAAAGACCCGACATGCAAAATTGYGACACACCTTTRTTTAGCCCCATGGTCACAACTCGTGGTTGCGTGGGAGAAGCTTGCACCTGGTGCTTGTTCGCGCGGGCCAAGTTGYAAAAGGACTTGTGGATTTGTTCATGGGATTCCAGTAGGGAATCAAAGAGCTACTTCAACTTAGAKAATTAGTGTGATCCTTGACTGGGAGGTTGGTGGACCCTGCCGAGGTAGGGGGTTTGTGTCACAATACCTTCCGCATGATAGATTTTCCTRCATAATGTCCTCCTACTATTCCCTCATGGGCCTCTACTAAAATCCTAGGWATTTCATGTTCTAGTACACATCTTCTCAAAATGTTGTCTACACCCATCTTGTATAAGTGTACTGCAATCAATTGATAGTCTCCATCTYTGACTACCAGATTTTTCTTTTGCGTAGTGTTGAATTCTTGTGGTGCAGTCCCTATACTMAAGTATTGAATGATGTCCAAAAAATATTCATCAGCTACTTGGACTGAAAATAACTGTGCATCGTGAAATTTGTYCTCTAGATTTGTAGGTTCCTCTCCATTAGTTATCCTTGACAAGTGATCAGGTCTTGCATTCAACTTCCTTGGTTTGAATTTCACTTTGAAGTCAAATTCCTAGAACATCAATAACCATCTACAAATTATACCCCCCCAACACTGGCTTGTTGACAAGGTATTTGAGAGCTGAATGATCTATAAACATGTTGAAATGTTTTCCCAGTAATTAATTTCTGAACTTCTGAAGCACATAAACCATACCTAAGCCTTCTCTTTCTGTGGTATTGTAATTCTTCTCTGACTCTGACAGTTTTCTGCTAGAAAATGCTATAGGATGATCCAATCCCCCTTCTCCTAGCTATGCCAGAATAGCTCCAAGTGCTATGGCTGATGCATCTACATACACACAGAATGTCTTGTCCCAATCTGAGAATACTAGTTTTGGTGCGGTTACCATATTCTCTTTTAGTGTGTCCACTCCTCGCTGAGAGTCCTCATTCCACTGAAACTTGTTATCTTTTATGAAAAATTTATCCATTGGTGCAGTGATCTGTGCATACCATTTTATGAATTTCCTGTAGTATCTCGTGTGTCCCAATGTTTCTCTTAACTGGTGTACTGATTTTGGTGGTGGTAGATTAACAATTACTAAAATCTTGGCAGGATCTACTAGCAAGCCTTGTTTTCATACTATATGACCCAATAGTATCCCAAAGGGTGTTCTGAAGATGCACATCTTGATGTTTAAAGATATCTGACACTGCTTGCATATTTCTAGAATCAACCTCAACACCTCTACATGGTATTTCAACAAACTGTAGACTGTCCAACCATCTAGATATACCTCTAGAAACTGGTTGATGAATTCTTTGAATTCAACTATGACTACTCTAAAAAATATTGCTGGTGCATTCTTCAGTCCAAACGACACGATTGTGTACTGGTAGGACCCCCAGTATATGGAAAACGTGGTTTTTTACCTATCTTCTAGGGCTATATTGATCTAATGGTAGCTTGAGAATCCATTGGTGAATGAGTAAGATTCTTGGCCTCCTATGTTCTGCAACACCTCATCTGTGAAAGGAGTGGGAAAAGGGTCATGTAGGAAACAATAATTCAACTTCCTCAGGTCGACACATATCCTTATCCCTCCTTGCTTCTTCTCCTAAACTACCATAGGGATTACCCATTCAAATTCCTCTAAGGGTTTTATGATTCTAGCCTCCAACATCCTGCTAATTTCTTCTTTCACTTTTTGCTTATATATTGGGTTTAGTCTATAGGGTCTCTATTTGATCAGTCTTGCCTCAGATCTGAGAGGTATCTTCATTTCCCCTAGATCTCCTGCTATGCCTTTCATTTCTATGAAGATCATTGGGAAAAGGTCACTGTACTCACACAATAACTCTGTTATGCTTTCTACTATTTCCTCATCTCAGTGATCTCCAATGTTGGCCATTTTGGGATTCTCAATTGTCCCAATATTGTTTGTCTGTTCTGATGTTTCTCTTCTGTCACGAGTTCAAATTCCATTTCTTTTATGAATATCACCCCTATTATTCGTTTGAGTGATGATTCTATGTTGGGTTTATCATGTTCAAATGAGAAAGTGACTATAAAATTCTACTGTAATATTGTCTAGTTTGTAGTTCCACTGTGCAATTCTTGGTCTGTATACCAGTTTTCTAAAATCCCTTCTAATGTGTGAACAAAGTGATGAGTCCATTATTCTAGTGGTTTCATCCTCCATAGTGTTCTGCACTTCTCCAAATGTTCTACTGGTGCCCCCTATCCGTCATATTTCTGCAGTTGGTTGCTTCCTTGTTTTGCACCAAATCTGATGCGCAGTAACCACTTACATTGGTACCAGTCCTTAACTGTCCCTTTGTGTGCACCTCACCATCTTGTAGGTGTTTCCTTCAGTGCTATCTATAGGGCTAAGAGCCTATGAGTTTATAACACTTCATATCCATATCGTGTTAAGAATTCTTCTAAATCATTCACCCCATGGAAGCTGGGAGGTTCCCTTATCTCCGTACCTACCGATATGACTGCGTGGTCTATTCTTGTGCATCTTCTTGTGGAGACTTTGTGTAACCTCGACTGCCAATTATCTAAGATTGTATCTGAGTCTGATGCACATGAAATGATACTTCTCCAACTAAGTACCCCATCTGCAGTTGGCTCCACATAATCTTCTTCTCGCGTGGTTGTTCTGTACAACTGGTTAATTTCCTCCAGGTCTAAAAAAGTGGGTTATACAAACCTTTCCCCTTTTGATGGATCAAATGGCACAATGAATCTGTATTATTCTGACTTGACTGTCATTTTCCTCGTCTTTAAGTTGATTATGGCATGATTTTCAAACACCCAATCCAAGCCAAGCACTGTTGGATAAGGTGTTTTTCCATCCACTATCTCTATCACTTCAAAATCGTCTTTAGTGTGCACTCCATCCAGATCTATTGTCACCCCCTTTAGTCTTCCAATTGGTACAACTCTGTGTTGATTTGCTAGTTTCAACTGAACAGGTGAATATCCTAATGCGGGGTCTCCCATACATTTCAATGTCTTCTAGGGTAACACGTTTACTTTGGATCCTAAATATAATATAATATCTCCCATGTTGAAATCTCCAATGTTGGCATTTAGTCTGAATTCCTTGCTTCTTATCCTCCTTGTATGCAGATGGTTAACTGTTTTCTATTATAGATTTCCTTCTATCTCTGTGCTACATCTTTCTAGCATATTTTGTAACACCTTAACAGATGATGGATCATTTAGTAGTTTAACACATGATTGCGAAAAAACTTTAATAATACTTACTTGTCCTAGGGTCTGTTCTTCTTTGGTGTGATCCAACAATGGAGGCATATCATATGCTGATACTTCCTTAGTATACTGTGCATTTGATGTTGATGTAATGTCTGTCTTCAATAATTCTTATCTGGCTTTCTTGAATATCTCCTTTTCGTTCTGTGCATCAAAATACTTCTTTGGTTCAACATTCTTCTTCACCCATTGGTGTTGTGTTGGATCTTGTCTTACTGCGTCGTTTCCTATCTTAGCTCCTCCTTGTGTAACTATGTTGATATTTATTCCTTCATCCATTGCTTCCACCAAAATCCACTAAACATTCTGATTGTTCTAATTTCTCTTTTCCTGGATCTTCCCCAATAGTGTAGGACATTCTTCTGTGTCATGATCTGATGAACGACAATACATACATGTCGCAGGTGGAAGTGGAAATTCTCTTGCATAGTGTCCTGGATGTTGACAGTTGTGGCATACCACTGGTCCTTTTCCTCTTCCAAATCTTCCTCTTCCTCTTCCTCCACCTCTGTAGCCATCTCGATCTTCTCGTGTTTTATTGCACTGGGGCACTTGGTTATACTGCATGGGATTATAGTGTGGTTGCATGGTATTGTACTGCATATGTATAATGTTATATTGCTGATGCACAGTGTTATATGGGGCTGATACTTGGTTAAACTATGGTGCAGCTTCCTCGATCATCATTTTTTATTGCACCCTGTAAGCATCTGATGTTATTTCCCTCATCAGGTCCATGGTCCTGCAATCACTTTCTTCATGTCCTATTGACTTGCAAAAGTTTCCATATGAACTCTTAGGTACTATTTGGTATTTATACATCATTGGGCAGTGATATGGATCATGCCCCTGTTTCTTACAGATCTCACACCATAGTCCTCCTGTTGGAAAAGGGTTTGGAAGTCCTACTGCCATGTACTCCACAAATGTTGGGCATTCATTATTATGGTGTCCTTATGTTATGCATGTGGTACACCAAACGACTTCTCTTTTGTCCTTAACTCTGTTCTAGTTTAGATGAAATGTTAAGTTCTTCAGATCCTCCTTCATCTCCTCTATGGTTGGATCTATCTTTTGATATTGGTTCACTTCCAGTTGTAGGGCTACCTATAGAGCCTCTTCTTTGGTTTGAAACTTTTGTTTTCACAAAGAGTATTTCAAGTGTGGTAGTAGTGAATTGAAAAACAAATGCCTATGCTGCATATTTGTCATGACATACTTTAGCTTTCCCTTCAATTGTTTGAATCTCTGGTCAATATCCCATATAAATTCTTCTATTTTTTGTCTAATATCTATCATCTCATTCATGTATTGATCCTCTGAACTAGGTTTCTATAATTCATTTATCAATATATTTTTAATATCTCCAATCATTCTAGTTGTCCCTCGAAGACTGTTTGTAGCTAAAATCATGTACCAATCCAGTGCATGATCCCTTAGTGTGATAGATAACTACACAAGTTTAATGTCCTGATATGTGATCTGTTTCCTTTCCCAAATATTTTCACAAATAAACAAGTGCTTCTCATGGTCCTCCGACGCCTCTCCTTTGAATTCTGGTAACCTTATGGTGGGATCATGTCCTGCCATCCTGAATACTAAATTGCTACCTCCGTGCAGTGTAGATACTTGACTAATACTTCCTAAACTAGTTGCCCCATTTGTTGTTCCCTATGTAGATGTACTTCCCACTATCTTCCTCCTCCTGAAATTCAGTTCTCTAAATGGTGGTTTTCTTCTTAATGTATTAGCCACACATGGGTTTATGGATTCCACACTGACACTAATATGGATAGGAGTGTTGCCTTCTATTCCCACTCTTGTACCTCTCATCTTCCTCTCATATGTCACACACAGGATTTCCTCAATCTACTCCACAGCTCGAAGATCCTCTACCTCTTCTTCATCACTTGCCAAGCCCTCCCTTGCGGCCACGACTCTCTTCTTAGTGTTCATTTTATATTGGTAGGGTAATTCATTGCACGTTCTTCCAGCTGTTTCCATGATCTGCTTGATTTGGTATTTGTCCATCATGACTAGGTCCAAGGCCTCCTCCTTTCCTTTATCCATTTCTCCCTTCATGTCTCCTTCTCTTGTCAGTGCTTCCCCCCTTCCCCCATGCACGCAGGGAAGTTTAGTTGTTTGGGGCCATTGTCATTACACCTTTGTTATATAGTAATATATTAATAGAAGTATATAACAATATGATATACCTAACTTGAGGTCCCTTCAATAACTCTTTCTTTGTTGCAATGTATCTACTACAAATTATGTGATAAATCCTGCAACAATGTTGTCTAACCAAAAATCTACTGCATGGGTAAATTTGTTATCAACTTGTTGTAACTGCGCGATCTCTGTAGGATTCCACTCTAGATGTCTGATCCAATTTGTAGGATGGTTCTCTCCACTCCTGCAACCTCAATATCCACTCCTGCAATACATGTGGGAAATCACAAAAAAATACTTCATGCAAGTCGCTGAATATGTACTTGTTCGGATATTTGCGCGGTGTCAACTTCAGATTTATTTTATCTTTCTGCATAAACTCTAGCTCATTTGTTTTCAACCATCTCTCTATGTCTAACTTCGTTGGGTTCCACATTCTTAACATCCCCTTTTATATTTTTATTCTCTTACCGTCTTGTCTCCCAATATGGCATTCTTTTGACGCTTCTTCCACAAATATCATTCACTCAATCCCATTGTTGCATCCCTTTCGTCACCTAAATGAGAAAAATAAGGATGCTTACAAGTCTAGTTGGGTTAGCTAGACAAGACAATGGTGAATGCAATAGTTAGAAACATCAAGCATAAGAAATAAACAAAGAACTAAACTAATAACAATAAAATAAACTAAAGTAGAGTGCATAAGGGAAATAGAACAAAAAATAAACAAAATGCATGCCACCAATGGATAAGTTGTATTAGTGGGAAAACACCAAAGAGAAAGGGAGACTTATGGGTCCCCTCTTCCTCCAAGGGAGGGTTCTTGAACCCCCAATGATTGATTTCTTCTTACAAGTAGAAAACTGGAAGGAAATGGTGAAGAAATCCAAAGCTCATTCACTCAAGAGGTGATGTGAATGACCAAATGAAATGGTGCTTGTATGCTCTTGATGAGGAAAGAGGATCCTCCAAGAGAATATAGGCAGCATAACAATACAAATGAATTCCTTGAAAATATAGTGAACCCATGGCCTCTTTTTATAGCACAACTTTGAGGCATTATTCAACTAGTCTTTAGTGTGAGAAAGGGGCTCTTTAGGGAACCCTTAGGTCTTTGACCAGCCCCCCACTTGGATTCAGCTCAGATTTGGGTGTCAAATCGACTTGGGAGATGAACCAGAAGTGGGTGGAAGGCCAACCAAAATCATAAATATGCCGTTCTGAAGTATGCACAGATTTTTGCATCCACAATCGTGCATCGGTCACATGTACTCTTTTCCGGTATTGTTCTATTGTCGCATGTGTGCATGCTACCTTTGTATCCTTAGCACATGCTGAGTTTATATCAAGTTGTATAGTTTTTTTCCCTTTGGAAATGCATTTTTTGGCCCATGGATGAACTAATGGGTGTTTGGAGATGCTGGATTCCTATAACCATTTGTGGACGAAATTCCAGTGCTAAAAGATGCCCCCTGATGTGTGAGGTTAGGAGCATACATATAGCTGAAATACATCAATGTTTCTTATACTGAGAATACTTTTGTAAGAAAGAGTGTTGAGGAGAATTGAAAAAGTGACCCATTGGAGGGAGAGGGGAACCTATAGGACCCAATCCTTTCGCAAGGTGTGGAAAAATAAAACTATGTAGAAACGAGGCGGGCATGCCCCATGCTCATGTCATGTAACTCAAAATGTGTTAAACAAGAAATGAAGATGTATGTTGACATAGATAACTGCAGTGCCCTATGGGGCAGTTTGATAATGGCAGAGGACAATTCTGATGGTGAACAAACTCTGAAAAGAGGTGATGATACCTGTAAGAAGTGTCGATGATACGCAGGCATTGATAGCCTATCAAATTTCAGAGGTCTTCGGATAATATAAAAACAACTGCAATAGTCACGAAGTAAGACCCACCACAACATGATAAAGTGTTGAAGTGGAATGTCGTGGGGGTCAACGACAACAGAGAGAAATGATGGGTCTCTCTTTGCCGTCCGAGACTCCTTATTATAAAGGTATTGAGAGCTAAGATACTGTCGTCCTTCTGGAAACTGTGCTGATTTCGACAGAAAGGGAGACGAGACTTCAAGAAGAAAAGGGCTTCATGAAATCCATTGGATGAGATCAGGAATTGATGAGGTACATGGGAGAAGTCAAGATGTGGTGAGACTCAATATGACCCTTGGTTGGGGATATATGTCAAGTATGAGTGGAAACAACCGTGTAACTGAATCTAGCGTCAAGGGGACGATTAGACTGGGGTTAAATTGTGCCAGAGGCATGACAAAGTGGACAAAATCAGAGATCTGGGGAACATGGACTGTGGCATACTCAGGGTTTATGGATGATGTCAACAGGAGTAGAAGATAAGGAATTCCCCAACCAAGAGCGACATGGGTTGCTTTGCCGAGAAAAGAAGGTTGCCAAAGGTGACGACAAAAAGCTAGGTAAAGGATAGAAACAAAGGTTTTGTATAATTACCAAATGAATAAAGAATAAGTTGGGACAAGTGTGTAGATATAGAAATAGGTGCCCCAATGTAAGATGGCTTGGCTGGTGAGAGTGTAAGTTGCTTGGAAAATAGGTGGAGGGTGGGGGCCCCATAGGTGGGTTTCTGTATTAGGTGAAACGAATGGAAGAAAATCTGTAGATGGGAAAAGTGATGTTGAATGATATGGAGGGATAATGATACTATGTAGGTGCATTCAAATGTGAACCGTGATGATATTACGCAGGATTCTGTTATGGGGAACCTAGCAAAATGAGGAGAAGTAGCATGTGGCTAATTCTTAGGAATGCAAAGACTATGAGGACTCCTAGCCCTATGGTGTGAAAAAAACATGAGTGTCAAAGTGCCAGAGGGGACTATGATTGGGGACAACTCATGTGGGAGGGAGTGCTACCAGTTGACAGTACTGAAATGCAGTGGAGGTGTGAGTACTGCAGAGTTGGATGGGGGGACCCTAGAGGCAAAAATCAGAGGGTGTGACTAGGAGATGCAATTGATATTCAGAGGGAATGACTACATGCCAGTAGTGATCTTATACTTGAAATCTCCATGCTGGTGGGTGGTGACCAAGTTCCTGCAAACATCAAAAACCAAATACCCTCCATGAACGATATTTGAAAGTAAAGAATATATAACATTTATTTGAGAATTGTGAACATGAGCATGCGTACCTGAGCGTGATGTGAGAAAAATTCTCTCCAGGGGCTGAGGATGGATGGTGGCCCGAGGAATGTGATTGTGTAGGGGGAGGGATCCTGGTCCTATGGCTGAAAATGGATCAGAAAATGGATGCTTAGAGTTTCCAAAATTGAGTATCGAAGTTTGGAAAAAGGGACTATATATAGATGTAGGGCCCATATAGCCACCTCATTTGTACCTTCTACCGTAGTGGATTGATGAGATGTTTGAGGAGTGATTTGGAGATTCTGGGAGATCGAGCTAGCTGATTCAGGATCAACGAGTGTCAGGTTAGTGGTCATATCCTCTTGCATAGCAGTTAGGGTTTCATTTTTGGGTAGGTCTTGTAAGGATGGCCGTATAGGGGGGGTTTGTGAGGGTGGGCCCCCAAGTGCACGAGAAATCAATTTTTTCACATGCATGAGTGTGTGGATGTAATTGGGAGATCTGTGCATGGAGGTTCCCAAATGGGGAATACAGGCACGCATGGAATGCACACCTATTCAAAGCACAATAGCACATTCATGCACGACTGTGTTCCTGACAGTTGTGCATGTGTGTGCAACTGTGTAGTGGACAGGTGCACTGAGATGCATGTCTATGTGTGACAGGGGTGCTTGTGTGGGAGATCCATGCATGGGGGTGCCCAAATGGGGAATATAGGCAGGCATGGAATGCACGCCTATTCAAAGCACAATAGCACATTCATGCACAACTGTGTTCCTGACAGTTGTGCATGTGTGTCCAACTGTGTAGTGGACAGACGCACTGGGATGCATGTCTATGTGTGATAGGGGCACTTGTGTGCGCCCCTGTATTGCCAACAACCGTGCATGAGTGTGCAAATATGGGATGAACAGGCATGCATATGTGCGCACCTATGGGGAAAAACGTCGAGCCTTTGAGGCAAAGCTGAAGGGTGTAAAAACTTATCTTTTTTTGGAGAGTTTGGTGTTTTTATGAGTTGTGATGGCTGATCAAATCTTGTATGTGTGGATGCAGGCGACCAGTTGACGATGCCAATCCACTGGAGGGAGAGGGTATGGGCCCACTTGAGAGAGGTGGTGAGAGATGAGGAGTCGACTGCATGGGGTTCTTTTGTAGATGATGAGAGAGTAGGCACGTGATGCCATTTTGATGATCCAAGTGTAGGTCCATCACATGATCCTTTGGCAGGGGCTGGGGGAGAGTTCGAGGACTTTCAACACCGTTTGGAGGTGGTGCTATAGGGAGTTACCAAGCACATGTGGATGCGTATCTAAGACAAGTCCTGGAGTAGTGTGTGGGCCTTTCGGCAGAGTCACGGACCCTAATCCACAGAGCAGTGGTAGTGGGGGTGACGATGACTGGGTGGTTGCCTCTAGGGCTTGAGGGACCCATAGCTGGTGGGGTAACTCCTCCAGAGAGAGGACCAGGTGGTGGATCCCTAGAGGCACCATGAGTGCCTTTGTATATGTATTTTTGTATTTATATAGGCTTGCGAGCCCATTTTGTATGTGGTGTTGTGACACCAATTTTGTATTTATAGGGGTGAGGTGGTTCACCTACCTACGAATATTGTACATGTACTATTTTTTGTAAACATTGATGGCACATTGATCGATATATATATACATTTTGGGATCTTTGTGATGTTCACATGTGTTGATGTTTTTTGTTTATGATGTCTAATTTATATTTTGTGACTGACTTTTGATAGGTTATGTATGTGTAATGGTAACTTGATGGGATAAATGCCAATATAACACTAGGTTCACCATATTATCTTCTATTTGATTAAATTTCCTTGGAATATGTGTAAATGTGATTGAATCAAAATATCGAGACAGGGGCAAGGATCGTGGACATGGTACACATTGTTGAGCTGAAGGAAAACAAGTTGAGAATCTAATAAGATGCTAAGGTGACGAATATGGAGGCTATTGGGCTCTACAAGGAGGCCAATGACAAATGTGTATTCTACTTGTTTGTTGGTTGTTGAGCCCAGGCATATGCTGCTGGATTGGAGTAGTTCATGTGAGGGGGTATAGAGGGCCCAAGCGGCCGAAGTGAGATTATGTGTCCAACGGTTCGCTCCTTCAACGTAACTGATGTGGTAGGACGATGGAGGAGGCATCTATCAATAACACAAATGATAGATTAGACGCAAGGCATGGAGGAAAAAGAATATTAAAAACTCTATAAAAAGTGTACAAAAAGAAAAATACTAGTGTATAATGGCTACACTCAGGCATAAAATTTATTTAAGTACAACTCGTTGACGAGATATTTGAGAGGGTGGCCTTTGGGAGAGGCCAGGATGTATACGACTTTAGTGAGGCAATGTTGGATTATGTAAGGTCCATGCCATAATGACTCAAATTATCCATGGCCAAGGGTATCATGCGTGATATCATAAGCAAGGACGAGGTTGCCTTCGTTGAATGATTGAAGGTTGACATGGAGATTGAAGGTGGCCTTCGACCATTTTTTGGTTTCTTTGTTGTTCTGTAATGAAGACCGACGGTCTTCATCCAGTGACTCTATGTTCAGCAAATGTTGCTCCATTGGAGCAATGTCAGGTAATAGCTCAATAGCGGTGCGCAAGGTGGGAATTTCACACTCAATGGCAAGAGTGGCCTCGACCCCATGAACAAGATGAAATGGTGTGAAATCAATGGTAGTTTAAATTTCCGTGCGATAATCCCATAGTGCATAAAACAACATATGGTGCCAATTGGTCTTATGTTTTTTAATCGTGCGTTGTATCATGGATTTGAGGACCTTGTTGACCGCCTCTACTTGTCCATTGGACCGAGGGTAGTATGGGGAGGTGAACTCATGGGAGAAGCCTAACCTAGAGGAGAGTTCGACGAAAATATTATTCTTAAAGTGTTTCCCATGGTCGGAGACTAATTGTAGTGGGAATCCAAAGAAGGAAATGATGTGGTTAAAGAAAAAATGCACTGCAGTGTCAGCGGTGTTGTTGAAGGTGGGCATGGCTTCAACCCACTTGGTGAAATAATCAACTACTACGATGATGTATTTGTGTCCATTTCTAGATGGAGGGTTGCAAGTCATGAAGTCTATGCCCCATTTGCAAAAGGGGTTGACAGTAATGACTGGGTGGAGAAGAGCAGATGGTGCTCTCACTTTGTTGGGATATAACTAATATTTGTCACATCCCTTCACAACGTGGATGCAATCATGAAACAATGTGGGCCAAAATTAGCCAGATCGAATGATTTTCTGGGTAGTGAGCATCCCTAAGAGGTGTCCATCATAGGCACCATTGTGGCAGTCATTCAAGACTCTATCGAATTCATCGATAGTCAAACATCGACGAAGTATGGTGTCAACCCCTTGGGGATATAAGATATCACTGATAAGAAGTCGAATACATCGATGATCGTCTCGGGAAAGGTGGTTTCCAAACTTATGTGTTCGAAGGTAGACGAAGAGATCGTTGTACCAGGGATCATTCGATGGGATGTAAAACATATGTTCGTCAGGGAAGTCGGTATTGACGAGAGAGTTAGGAGTGTCAAAAGGAAATGTTATAATGAGTTCGACAAGGATGAGGGATTTCTTGCACTTGAGTGTTGAAAATTAGAGGTCGTACTCCTGAAGGATGATGGTCCATTGGGGAAATTTTCCATTAATTTCCCGATGACTGAGCAAGTGTTGCATGGGGATGGAATCTGCTATGAACTTGGTAGTTCGAAGTAGGATGTAATGGCGTGGTTTTTGGACTGTGAGGACAAATACAAGGGAGAGTTTATCTTCATGATTGTATTTCAAGGGTGGCCCTAAAAGGTTTTTACTAATATAGTAAATTACATGCTCCCGATCGTCATCCCCTAATTGGACGAGAACTCCTGCTACAGAGACGACTGAGGCTGATAAGTAGAGGATATAGTCACTGTCATAGTCGGGTGGAATAATCAATGGGGCATTGGGGAGGGATGATTTGAGATCATCAAAAGTGGTTTGGGCATGTTCATTCCATTGGATTGGGATATCATGACGTAATAGGTGAAGGAAACCATGTGCCCAAGTGGCGTAATTGGGGACAAAGAGACGTAGAAAGTTAGCTTTACCTTGTAGGCTCTGTAGTTGGCATAAATTACGTGGTGGGGGAATTTATGTGATGGCTTGGACCTTGAGGGGGTCCACAATGATGCCTCGTTGGGAGACGATGAACCTGAGGAGGTATCCAGCGGTTACACAAAATACACACTTGAGGGGGTTCAAGCAGATATTGTATTGACGACACCTGTAAAAGACAATGAGTAAGTCATCAAGATGTTGAGTGCATTTATTGGATCGAGCAGGGAGATATTCCAAGTAGGCGAGGATGATTTGAGCCAAATCATGAAAGATTTATGTCATGGCTAGTTGAAAATTGGCACAGACATTCTTGAGGCCAAAAGGCATGACATGATATGAAAAATTACCCCAAGGGGCAGTGAATGCGGTTTTGTATTAATCGACTGGGTGAATCTGAATTTGGTTATAGCTAGGAAAACCGTCCATGAAGGACAAAGCCTCGTGGCCGACACAATTATCAATAATTTGGTCAATAAAGGGCATTGGAAAATTATCTTTGGGACATGCGTGATTGAGATCATGAAAGTCTATACAGATGCAGATAATGCCCTATTTTTTGTTAAAGGGGACGGGGTTGGAGACTGTTGGCATAGGGGTAGACCCAGGGTTCAACGCTTAAGAGCACACCAACAAAAAACTAACTATTTTCCCTTTCGGCAACACCTGCGAAGTAGATGAAGTCTCAACCGAGGTAGAGGCAAGGGTTGTTGCAAGACTCAGGTGTCTTCAACCTTAGCTAGGACACATATATGTGATTATACTACTTACAATGCACCTAGCATCAGTCAACCATTAATATCCAACCCTTATTCTACTTTTCATATAGCACATAGCATCGCAATATTTACTTAGATCTACAGTATCTCAACACTTAGCAATAGTAATACACTAGGTCCTCCAGATCATCACTAAGCACTCACACATACATCAGATCTAACAATCATATATATCTAAGAAGCACAAAGAATAAGTGAATATCTCAAAATCACATAGCATAAGTAAATATAAACACAATGACTCAAAGAACAGAGCGTTACACACAGATTTACGTGATTCACCCCCACCCCGGGGCTACGTCCACCAACTCTTCTTCCTTATTAGTGTCTTCAATCATTGGTTACAACACAAGGCACAAAAACCTTTCTTTGCAAAGGATAGAAGATCCACGCAGCTCGCTAGATCCTTCTTCCTTACACTTTAGCACAAATCCTCTTACAACAACTTGCACCTAGCCTTGCAAGCTTCTTAGGATCATGCATAGAGCATTTACAATCTACTTTTGATCACGCAGATCTAATTATTATCACTAAGCCATCTTCCATACATCCCATAGATGCACTTATTTATTCTATCTAGCCTAAGCATCTATTTATAGATTACAAAAGTGGGCCTAGGCATGGGTAAACCCACGGGCTGACATCCCTTTCCCATTACATTAACCCCAAAACCCTTATAGGGGCCCAAAAGTGGACCGATATGCTTCTCTTAGTGGTCCTTCTTTGAATAATTGTCGTAGTTCCAAAATAGGTCAAAATGGCCCAATTTATCCCAAAACTTGATCAAGTGACAACATGCCCCCAACACTCACATGTGACTCGTCTCAAGTCACTTTGGTCTGTGCAATTCTGCTTCAAAGGTCTCAAGATTGGCTCGAGATTCTTCAACCTTCTGCTTTGTTGTGGCCTTCTGCTGGGTGAATTCCAGGATCACTATGTCATTTACTGGTCCTTCCAAGCGTTGTTCTCCATTGATGATGACTTGCTTAAGTTTTTCTTCCTGACTTTCGATCTCAGCAAATAATATGCATGCCTTATCTTGCACCGGTTGGAGTTGTTGAGTTACTTCCTTGACCTTTCTCTGGATCATATGTATCTACTGTTGAGCTATGCATTGGTCATGAGATCATTTAATTCTATCCACTGCAGACAGAGCCTTCAACTATGCATGTAATGTATCTGCATGTTGATTTGCTTCCTGGAGCTGTGACTCCAGCGCCTGTAACTCCGGGTTCTCTATAAGGTTCTAGTAGATTTGGTAACTCTGGTTACTGAGCTTCTTGCACTTTGATGCAAGAGATTTCAATCAGTCAATTGTGCTCCGAGCAGTTTCTTCTCACTGGTCTCTTACACTACTTCATTTGGGTCAAATTCCGACGGCGCGTTCGACGCAATTGCCACTTTCTATTGTCGGAAGACCGACAAACCTCAGACCCCCTCAAACCTCGTTTCACAAGACACCATTTTTTCGACGACCACATTTTCGTCTATATTGTGATGTTATATGACACCACGTGTCATCATAAATTGGATT